>JADFUC010001584.1:0-80754 GCA_019722365.1 Lithospermum erythrorhizon
CTCGGTACTTCGTTCCAGTTACGTATTGCTCAAGGCATCAAATGAGGAATCCACCTCCAAATAATACACATGAGGAATCCCACCTCCAAATAATACACACATACATGGGAATCCCACACTCAAATAATACACACGCAGAGAATCCCACCTCCAAATATGCATACACATATGAGGAATCGCCTCAGCGTAATCGGATAAGTCTCCGCTCCATCCTCCGGCGAGGCTACACCTCAATGTGCATATCACACCAAACCTCCGAATCACGGGGCAACCCACACAACTATGCACACCACGCAACCTCCCGGTCGAGTCACCGCGCTCATGGTAACACACAAAGCGATCAAGCTAGCGTATTGCTTGCGGCCGCTTTGACCTGACCACACAAAATCTCATAACATGAATCATATTCCCAACTATCCCATGATATAAATCATAATCACTAATATCGCGCCCAGTATGAATCATAATCTGATTATCTCGTAATATAACCCCAATCTCAATTATTTCATCGTATGAATCATAAATCAAAGTTTACATAATATCAATCAGTCACACAATACACATATCAGAATAGTCCCAAGATAACACATGCAATATATACACATAATATATATGAAAGGTCCCCATCGTGAGATTTGTACTCACCTCGAGCCCAAAAGCAGTAATAATGACTCTAGGCAGTCCTCGTGCTAGATCCAGGCTCAACTCCTATTCAAAGAAATTATACATTATAACACATTCCGTAGAATAACCTCTCTTAGCATCTATATAAACCCCGAGTGTCATACCACGTCTCACGATTCAAATTTACAACTCTTAGCAATCATCCTATCCCCAAGATTGGTATACACTTTTAACATTCCAAACGTAACTACGTTAATCACCAACCCCGTAAAATCTCAATATTCGGTCATGCGCCTTATTACCCCAACAATAACACTTTAAGCATTCTAATCAATCCAACAATCAATTGTAATTAATTAATCCATTAAATACAATCTCAATTCAAACACTAAATGCTATCACGAACTTTCCCAATTTCTCAACCCAATCTCTACTATCCGTATCAAACCCAATAATTCTATACCCAAACTTAACTATATTAAAGTCCTCTAACTACTCATATTACAATTTAAAAGTTAATTTAAGAAAAAGTCAATAAAAGTCAACCCTCAACACACCCTTTCTAAGCGATAATCATACAAATCACCCGGTAATCCTGTCAGATACTCAGATAACATTTCTATACCATAATAAATTCAAGATCTAAAAGTCAACAAAAATCCATAAAAGTCAACTCTTCAAAACTCAAGAAATATCCCAAAAGATTTGATCTTTCTTACCTAGATGTGATGAGGATGATGAGGAGAAGAAAATCAGAACTTTATTCTTGATTTTGAAACTTAATCGATGAGAAGAAATGGAAAAAAATTTCAAAGGGGGGATGGAAGAGCATTTCGGCCAAGGAGGGAGAAGATGGTTTGGATGAGGATGGAGACAAGTAGGTGGGATATTTGGGGGAAAAATTTAAGTTCCGTTCGGTTTTCGGTTAATTCTACACACCTTCGCACTTAAATATCCATGAGAAACCGATTTCCATTGTGTTATTCCCGAGAGGCATATATTACTACTCGCTTACATACTCATCTCGCTATATCGATATTATTCCAAAATTATTTATACTATCTCGGGTCCGCCCTATGGCAGAAATATACACCAACCGACGATTTGTTGAATTCTCCACTACTTTCGACTTGAAATTTTTAATTTCACCAATCTCCACCGAGAAACTTATATACTATCAACATAATATTGGTAAGGAAGCGAGGTTGTATTTCAACTCCACATCGAAATTAACAGAGTTGCCATTTCATTTAATGGCTCCTTAATCTTCCCCTTACGACTCAATGCATCGGCCACGTTACTTTTGAGGATGATACTCAATGGAAACATCATAATCGTACGATAAACTCCGTCCACCTTGACGCCTCGAATTCAAATCTCTACGCGTCGCGTATTTCAAACTTTATGATCGGTAAAATTTTGCAGAATCACCCCATACAAATAATGCCTCCAAATCTTAAATTCTTGAACTTACAATTGCGGCTAGTTCCAAATCGTGCGTCGGATAAGTTTTTCTCATGATTTCTCTCGGTTGTCGCGATGCACTTCACGCTACTACCATACCATGTTGCATTATTTTGTCAACCGATGTGGCCTTGTCACTATACGGCAGTAGCCATCATGTCTGACGGAAGAGTCAATCTTGGTAGCGGTAGTCAATTTCTCTTTCAACTCATTGAAGCACCGTTCACAATCCTCACTCCAAACAAATGGAACTCCCTTTCTAGTCAACCTGGTCATGGGTGTGGCAATAATTGAGAAGTCTTGTATAAATCTCCGATAGTATCCCGCTAGACCCAGAAAACTCCGTATTTCAGTAACACTAGTGGGTCGTTCCCAATTCATCACAGCTTCAACCTTTTGAGGATCAACACTTATACCCTCTTAAATCATGGCCAGAAACTATACTTTCTCAACGGAATTCACACTTGGAAAATTTAGCATACAATTCATTTTTCCTCAAAGTCTCCAGCACAATTCTCAAGTGTTCTTCATGCTCTCCCTCACTACCAGAATATATCAAAATATCGTCAATGAACACCACCACAAATTTATCAAGTAAGAGCGGAATACCCGATTCATAGGTCCATAAGCAGTGCCGAGGGCATTGGTAAACCCCAAGCGGCATTACCAAAAAGCTTCGTAGTGCCCATATCTTGTTCTAAATGGCGACCCGATACATCATCCTCCTTAATCCTCTCCAGTGATGGTAGCGACCTCAAGTCAATCTTAGAAAATACCAGGCATCCTTGAAGTGTTCAAAGCAGTCATCAATCCTAGGCAACGGTTATTGATTCTTAATGGTTACTTTGTTGAGAGTGTCTATAATGATACACAACCTCAAAAGATCCATCCTTCTTCTTGACAAATAACACGGAGCACCCCCAGGTGAACTACTTGGTGAATGAATCCTTATCAACAATTCCTGCAATTGCATTTTCAACTCCTTCAACTCTGCAGGAGCCATTCTATAAGGTGCCATAGAAATCGGAGTAGTACCAGGAATTAATTCTATGGAAAACTCCACCTCTCGCACAGGAGGAAGTCCCGGCAACTCCTCAGGAAACACATCAACATACTCTCTCACAACATGCCTCCCTCGGATCGGCCCAGCTATAACTTTACTTGTGTGACAACATGAGCATGAAATTAACTTAACACATCCACTTCTCATCTTATGGGCAACTAAGGCAGAAATGAGACAAGAGGAAAGAATTTTTCTATCACCTAGGAAAGATCTTAGATTTACGAGGACTAGATATTTCAATCTTCTTAAGATGACAATCTATCACTGCATGATGTCTCCCCAGCCAATCCATTCAGAATAAGATCAAAATCATTCATCTCAAAAGGTAATAAATCTATCTCCAGACATTGATTTTCAATACTTATAGAGGACAATTTCACAAGTACCTCATCAATCTTAACGGACTTTCCACCGGAGTTAAATTAGAAGTGGTCTAGCAAGAATTTCACGAGTTTTAGGAATACGCTGGGAAAATTTCAGAGATATGAAGGAATGAGTAGCTCCAGAATCAAACAAGACTTTTGCTTCCAACCCACATAAATTTAAAGTACTTGCTTGTTGACCACCACGGGAATCTGAGCTTCTATTTGGAGTAGCGTAAAATATACGCGCCCCGCGACTGGTTCGGCACCATCGACTGGTCAGCCCGACTTCTTGCCACGGCCTCCCCCAGCTCTCACGCCTAAAGCTTCCTACACCACTGAATCAACCTCCGCGACTTCCTTGATAGCCTCCTACTCGGGCGCCTTGGAGGAAATGTGCTGCCTCCCACTAACACTTTCACCTCCGGGGATAATCAACGACAATGTGCCCTTCTGGCGACATGTGAACCACAACCACTGTCTCATTCCCGCTTGGCTCTGTGACCCCTTTTACCACAAGCGAAAACACCCATAGTCACTTTGCCTCCATTGATAACCTCTCTGAGAACCCGGGACCGATGAAAAGGCACGGCATAGAAAGCAGTGAGTCTTGAATTGAGAATTAATGCTTGAGGCAAGCCGACTCTGTTTATGTGACATGTTGTGATGGGCGTCCACGAAACCGAGAACTTCGGCGCGCCCCGTCTTGGGCGTCATATCTTCCTCTTTTCTCCCCACCAACTGGACACTCGGCCAAATCCATCTCTACCTGTAAGGCATCATTCACTAGTTCATGGAAAGTTGTATAACTCCCAGGTGACAACGTCTGGGATCTCCAGTTCATTCGGGTCCACGAACCTGCCGATCTCTTCCGCCATTGGATTCACCTCCGGTAGGCGGCGAGATCACTAAATATTTTCGTAATCGCTTATACTTGCTTTGCTTAAAATTTGGATAAATTCTCTCTCTAGAGGCGACATGCATCTTTAAGACAAAAGCTCCCTCGAAATAATTCCTGGTGATCCTTGGCTTGCGATTGTCGCCCGACGCAATCAAAGATCGGTGTATTCTCCCACGATCTCGAGCTCCACCGTATGTCGTAGGCTGCGAATATGGTCTCTAACTCTGATAACTCCCATAGCTCCAATATACTCTCCAGTCTTGAATGAACTCTAATGCGGATAGGAGAATGTCGGCTGGAAAACAGCGGGTCCACGCTTGAAGCGGTCTCAAATAACACTGCCCAATACTTCTGCCCGGTGGCAGGCACTGCAGTCCTGCAGTCTCACCAATATTTTTATAATCTATGGCCCAGCCAGAGCTCAAATTGTGCCCTACAATGCTATCCACATTTTCTGCGACTCTGGCACCTCTACCACCTCTGGCACCTCTCGCAGCTCCCCTCGCTGCGCCCCTTGCTGCACCTCTGGCAGCACCTAACCGAACAGACCTACGTGGTGGCATCCCCAACAGTCTACAAAATAACAAAAGAAAGGAAAATATAGGACCCTTGAAAACCCCAATATAGGCAACCTAACAACTATCAACCTAGGCACATAATCACACAAGACACCATAAAGACCACGAACCTAGGCTCGTCCCAAATCGTAACGACCCATCCCAAGTCGGCCGCCCTGAGGTTAAGATCATTAACAACACATGCGCTAGAGTCACCGTCCGTGGATACAATACAAATATGACTGTGACATTATCAAAACAAACTCTCTATTCCATCGTGGTGTTCCAGCAACATCAACAAAATAACGGAACAGTACAAATACACAGAATAATCTGACCCCAGATATACTTTAATCCAAAAAATCTGACATAGGGAAAGTATGACAACGGACTGTCAATATAATAAAACACAGTCTAGAAATATACAAATCGACAACAAAAGGAAACTGTTGGACTCTCATGCCACCACACTCACCTATGATCTCCGCAGGCTCAGCCAGCCAGATCCTCGGCCGCCTCAGCGATCGCTCACAGGGACTAGGCATGAAAGCATCCGTCCATAGAGAATGAAGTCGACTAGAGTGAATACAAATACCACAATTTGATTCCATCACATATATTCATGCTTATATATATATAACATATGCAAAGTACATTAACCGGTTACATAATGAATAGCGTCACATATCACATAGATTTCTCTTATACAATGTTTACATAATGCTACACACATGAGATTCTATTCATAAATAATGCATATTCATTTAAAGGGAAACAATCTCAACACACAAAATTCATCAAACAAGAGGAATCACGTCCACAAATACTACGCGCAAGGAATCCGCTCAAATAATACACATATCATGAATCCGCTGCAAATAATCGAGATGAGGCCTCCACTCCATCCTCCCGACCCGAAGCTACACCCCTCGTGTGCATCACACCAAACCTCCCGAATCACGGAGCTACCCACAATATGCACACCACGCAAACACTTGATCGAGTCACCGCGCTCCATGAATAACACAGCAATCAAACAAATGCGCACCTGACCCACCTTGCCATCCACTGGCCACACACAATACACAACCATACACACAATCTCATAACATAACTCATAATCATAGTTATCTCATTATGTCAATCAAATCACCGGTTATTTCATAACATGCATCATAAATCATAATTTCCACATATACTCAATCATAATCACCCGCGATACACCCTTCAACGAATAGTCTCAGCAACACGTAGGATATATAACATGATATATATATATATATATATGAAAGGTCCCCATCGTGAGATTTGTACTCACCTCGAGCCCAAAAGTAGTAATGATAGCTCTATGCAGTCCTCGTGCTAGATCCAGGCTCAACTCCTATTCAAAGAAATTATACATTATAACACATTCCGCAGAATAACTTCACTTAACATCTATATAAACCCCGGTGTTACATGCCCGTCTCGCGATTCAAATTTACAACTCTTAGCAATCATCTATTCCCGAGATTGATATCTGACTAACGTTCAACGTACTATGTTTCAATCGCCAACCGTAAAATCTCAATGTCGTCATCTGCTTATTACCCCAACAATAACATCTTAAGCACTTTCTAATCCAATCCGGCAATCAATTGACAACTAAAATTAATCCATTAAATACAACCTCAATTCAAACACTAAATGCTTATGGAACTTTACCCAAACTTTCGATCCGATCTCTATCTATCCACATCCAAACCAATAATTCTATTCCAAAATAACTATATTAAAAGTCCTCTAACCTCATATTACAATTTATAGTTAATTTAAGAAAAAAATTAACTAAAAGTCAACCATCAACTTACACCCTTTCTAACCCCGATAATCCTCAAATCATGCAATCACTAAACTAAACTTAGATAATATTTATATAACATAATAAAGTCCAAGATCTAAAAGTCAACACAAAGTCAACCTATATAAAAAGTCAACTCAAGCCTTAAATGATGAGATTTGAAGATTAAAACTCATACCTTTTGATAATCTTAAGATGGGGAACAGATTATGAAGCTAGATTCACAAGATTTGCCAAGAAATTGAAAAACAAATCGAAAGTGGGGAAGAGGGAGTTAGGCCCTTGGCCTAAGAGGAAGGAGATGAAATTGTGTTGTGATAAGGTTGAAAGTGATGATAAGATTAAAGTTAGTGGAGGTAGGTGGGAAGTGGGACCCTTAGTGGAGTTTGGTCTCGTTTGGTTCGTAAATTTGGCTTCTCTTCTCGGTTTTACTAACCCTAATTGAGACAGTGCATTAAATTTCTATTCTCAAAATATATTATCGTCCAACCCATATTATCATTATTCCATTAACATTTTTAACTTTAACCACAAAACACTCAACCGGACAACTAAAATCACGTTAAGAAAAAAATGCTTATACGGGCAGGTTGTTTCATGAACATGGGTGGAATCAGGAGGTGACCGCTAAGGGGACGTGGCCATTGCTTTTGTATAAAAACTTTTGTAGTATGCTTTCCTGTATTATTTGTTGCCCAGGTTAAGCTTAGTGTTACTCGTTATAGTAACACTTGAGACATCGAGGACTTGAGGCTGGTTTTGCCTTTGGATATGGTCCTTGAGGGGGGCCTTAGCGGCGTATTCTCGTGTTGGTTGTACTGGACTTGATCTCCGGTCTATATTAGACTTGATGGAATTACTGCAAGTGTCTTGTAGTGTGGGACTTGAAATTTATTACTTTACCTTTTGTAGTGGGACTTAAGGGATGTTCTCTAAGTGTATTTGAGTAGGTGCGCTACTACTCCTTGTGACTGAGTAGCTATGCTACTTGTCTATGGTGGGACTTAGTGCCTTGATATGACACTTGTATTTGATGGGATTTGATTTGGGATAGAGCTCCGAGCATTGTAAGATGTGTGGAGTGATAGCAAGAAAGTTATTGAAGCAATGTACGCTTCTTGCTTGTACTACAGCGGCCTTGGCAGCTTGTTGTTGTAGTGATGAAGGGGGACTTAGTGAGATTTGGCCTCACTTGGATTTGATTTAAGCTTTAAAGCATTGGATGCTTCTAGCTTGTACCATAGTGGCCTTAGCAACTTATTGTTGTAGAGAGTGGGACTTAGTGAGATTTAAGGGGTGTTTGATAAACTCATTAGGTACTTAAACTTAATTAATTCAACACTTAATTTATTAAGTTTGTTTGTTAATGAATTATTTTAATTGCTTAATAAATTAAGTACTTAACAAAATTCTTCACAAAAAATTAAGTTAAAATTCGAGCTTAGTTTTTACCTCTTAATCATATAATTTTACAATTCTCCTCTTACCAAATTCTATCCCTAAAATAAAACAACATCTTCTCCTTTCTTCACCTTACACATTCTTCTTCTCTAATTTATCACAGGTTAATAATATTTATCCGCTACCACATTGTGTATGGTAAATTGATTGTGACAATAATATACGTATTATGTACTCAAATACGTGTGTATAGTTGTGGGACAGTAAATTGCTAGCAGCATGATTTATGGTGTGGTTGTTGGAGGGCCGGTATGTTTGAGGCATAATTATATTTGTAGTGTAAATTTTTTGAGTATGTACATCTTTGAGTGTATACGGTGAGTCACCGAGGTTTTGTACGATTTGGTTGTATTGTGTGTGTTATGATGTTACTGAAACTATTGTGTGTTGTTGTGTGTGTTGATGTGTACATGTGTGCTTTGTGGATATTTGAGAGGATGTGGGGTGTTCGAAGGGTGAGCCTGCCGGGAAAAGGATGAATTATTATATATGTTGTTGTTGGGTGTTCGAAGGGTGAGCCTGCCGGGAAAAGGATGAATTGTTATATCTATGTTGTTGTTGGGTGTTCGAAGGGTGAGCCTGCCGGGAAAAGGATGAATTGTTATATATTATGTGTGTTGTGGGATTTTTTTGTATTCATTAATTGTGATTGTGATATTAATGGGTTGGGTGAATTTAGTTTGGTTCGTGATGTGAAATATGGCTTTGTGTATTTGCGTAAAGGAATCGAGTTAAATACGAGGTGTGCTTTTAATTTAAAGGGGTATCTTTTGTTATGATGTCTTGAATAGATAACGTTTTCTGTATTATATTTGTATAACTGTATTTCCCATCCTATTGCTAAGGACCGATGTATATATATGTATATGTATGTATTTATCCCGTACTGTATGCTTCATTCGGACATGGGTAAGTTACCATCCGGGTGATCCGTTTCCCACTAAGGTATCAGGTGCACTCCCACCTTCAGGTTGTGCATTTTTGGAGGCAGGTTGAGTTGCAAGTGACCCGGTGACCCCTTTTAGGTAGAGGCGGGTGTGGCTGGGATCCTGCGGCGGGTCTCTTTTCATTACTTTGATGTAAACAGTTTTTCTACTTTTGGTTTGGAGATGTTGGAACTATAATGTATTTTGGTGATTTGATTGTGTGACGTGTATGGTTTGGGTTTGACTAGAAATGCCACGATGGTTAAAACGTGTATGTCAATGTTTTCAATTTTCAAACTATTTTATTTTTAATCAAGCCCCATCGGAGTTCTATAGGTTTTAAGCAATTTTTGTGTGTCAACCATCGGAGGTGGTGACTTCCGGATATATGAGTTGATGGCGGCTCAACCTCGAGGCGTCACGACTTCGAGGCGGGTCGTTACATTTATGTTGTATTTCCACGGATGATGTTGCGTATGACTGCGTAATTATTATGATGTTGATGGTGCATATTGTGGTAATGTCTAGTTAACGCGATGGACAAAGAGTTTTTTATTATGAAATAAATTCATTTTTATGTTGATATCCATCGATTAGTAAACCTGTATTCGGGTTGATAAACGAATTTAACCTCAAGCTGACATTTTGGGCCGGAGTCGTTCTGAGTATCGACCCTTGTTGATGACACGTCGCTCATCTGAGGGCTTTAACATGGGTGTTTCTGCGTGCACTAGTAGAAAAATGGCTTTAGGTAACACCCCGCATGTAACACTTTTAATAATTTGAAAAGAAAGGGCCAGGCGAGTGCATAGGTAACACCTATGTAACACTTTTTTATTATATAACACTTTTGTGCATAGGTAACATTTTAAGGTATCACTTTTTTTGTGTTACATACTTTAGGTATCACTCATGTAACACTTTAAAAATAGGTAACATTTTAAGGTATCACTTTTTTTGTGTTACATACTTTAGGTATCACTCAATGTAACACTTACATATCTGATATATCTTTTTATATGTTATTATAATTTGTAAATCAAATTAAAACGATGTACCAAACACATAATTTAGTAATTTGTAGTCAAAACCTTGATCACGTAATTCCATAATTAATTGACATTTTTAGGAAAAATATTTGTTTTTTAAAAATATTTTCATAATATTATTTTTTGTAATTCTCATAATGTACATAAATGTAATTTATGATTAAGTTATGTCTTGAAAATTGAGAAAGTCAATTAATTTGAAATAGAAATAATACTTTTTTGTAAACAAGTGATGAAAATTTTATTAAGATAAATGAAAAAACAAGTACAAAAAATTCAATGATATTTGATTCAACATAAAACCCGAACAACAAGATTTGACTAGATTCAATAATTATCCCAACCAAAATAAATGAGACATCGTCCTAACACAAATCGGCGTCACAACACAAAACTAATCCCACAAAACTCCTCTTCTCCTTCTCCCCCAAAACTAATCCCACAAAACTCCTCTTTTCCTTCTTCCCCAATTCCCTCGGTAAACCCTACTGCCCTAACACAAATCAGCGTCATCATCATTATCAAATCAGTGTCATCATCATCAACAATCAGATATACATCATTATCATCAAAATCAGAATCTCTAAATTGTTTATAAGCCTACAAAGATAAAAGGTAACTTCTGATAAAATCGGCTTAGATTTTTATGATATATATTTTTTAATTTGTTAGGTTTTTGTCTTTACTTTAGTTGTAATTGTTTTGGTAGCCGATCTCTCCCAAATTTTATTTCATTTTTCAAATTTATTCCTCAAATTAATTTAATTGAATTAAATTTTACATTTATTTAATTCGATAATTAAAATTTGTTCTTAATATATCTCGATCAATTGCTCATTTATTAATTTATTTATTTGTTAATTTATGATAATTGAAGTTTGCTTTTAATTATTATCATTAATTAATTCATTTATTGATTTATTATTTTATTTTTGTGATAATTGCGCTGTTTGTGTTTTTTTTCTCAATTATGTTTGTAATATCTGTTTTTTTTCTTTAAAAGCTTGTAGAACGACGAGGATAGGATAGTTTCACGATATTGTATTTTTGGTTACATTATGCTAGAGTTAAGCGGCCCGGCATTAATTTTTCTTCGATGTAAACTCGTAATGGAGTTCGGATGCGGATATCCATCATGCTTGACGGAATGTACAATTAGGTAAAAGAAACAAGTTTGCTATGTGGAATCTTGTAATACTTCGGTATTAGTTTTGGTTCGAGGGAGGGAATACATAAATACGTATGTCTCCGAACAAGAAAAATCACTGCAAAGAAATATCATTATGAATAAAAACAAATCACCGGTCAGCCAGCAGGTAGCAAATTGCTAGTCACTTTTACATTACTCTCTCTATTTATCCCCCATCATGCCACTTTGCACGTTTGTATCGTGAATATCTTGACACGGTTTATGTATCCACACCGGTTTATCGTGAAACTATAACCACATATCACACAAAGTTTGGCAAATCATTATCCTTATTCATAATAGGCGATGAGCCTTGAATGATTGTTTACTTATTTGTTTGTGTTTTTTCTTTAAAGATTGGTTAACGCTACGATTATTTAAACGCTCTTATTCTGAGGTTTGTAATATCGTAAGCCGAGGATTGATTAACGCTCTTATTAGACTGTATATCTGAATAGGTGTTGTTTAGCAGTTTTTCTATAAGGCGGTATTCTTAAACCATCTGGAATAGTTTTCCATGATACTATTGGACATGAATAGATTGGAAATTTGTATATATGCAATTGATATGGATATCAACTAGTCAGTTTCGCATCTTATTGTTGATTGTGGTATTTGTGTGTATATACTTGAGACAATTCTGTTGTGACAGATGGTTGATCTTTGTGTAATTATTCCAGATCTTTATTTTTGTAATCTGCATAAAGTTTGTTTTATTTATTTATTTTACAGTTCATTATGATTAGTTGTAATAACCTAAAAACTATTAATCAGTTAATTATGTTTAGTTGTAATAACCTAACAACTAATTACTTTTAAAGTAGTTTATAAAGGTGTCGACATGAGTAGGTGGACCAATTTCCTACAATCTAGTACTGAATATGAAAAAGGTGTGGAGGATTTCTTAAATAAGGCATTTGCAACACGGGGAATTGGAGATCAGATTAGTTGTCCGTGTAAGGCATGCGTTCTTCGGTTTTGGCATCGCAGAGACAAAGTTTTCAATCATTTGATAGCTAATGGGATTGAGTCGGGCAGTGTAGACTGGTATTTCAATGAGTTTGGGAATTCTGTAGAGGGGATGGGTGAAGATGATACACTTGACAGTCATGACGATATCGATCGTCTATTATACGACATTCACAGAAATGTCGCAGCAGGGTTACCGGACAACTATGAAGGGGCTGGAGATGAGGCAAATGTAGAGGCTAAAATTTTTTACAAGCTGGTTGAAGATGGGAAACAAGAACTATTTCCTGGTTGCAAAACATTTTCGAAGCTGTCATTTCTCATTCGCTTGTATCTGTTGAAGTGCACCCATGGAATAAGTAATACAACCTTTTCAGATCTTTTGGAGTTGATTCGGGAATTGTTGCCGGAAGCTAAGTTGCCAAAGTCCTTTTATGAAGCAAAGAAGGTTGTGAAAGATATAGGCCTGCATTACGACAAAATTGATGCATGTCGTAATGACTGTATGCTTTACTGGAAGGAGTATGGTGATGCTACATCTTGTCATGTGTGTCATGCATCAAGGTGGAAAGAGAAACCGACTGAAAACCAAGGAAATAATGATGGTAATCAAGAAAAAGTGATTGCACGTCAAGTTCCCGCTAAAATTGTTTGGCATTTCCCTCTTAAACCAAGGTTGCAAAGGATGTATATGTGCTGCAGGCTTGGCCGAGTAATGGTGGCATGATGAAAAAGGGGAAAAGATAGACTCTTGGTGGCATGGTGGTATGTCCTTTCGATGAATATAAAACCGCTTAAAGACCAAATTGTGAAAAGAAAGCATTTGGAGAATTAATGAAGGCGTTAGAGCAACATCTCACGACTGATATATTCTTGATATCAATAAAGCATTAAGGTGGTCTAGAATACGTTACGGAGTTAGACAATGATCCACAAAGAATAATGCACATAATAATTCTTCTAGGCATAAATGATCAAATCTATGTTCGGTGTGTTTCACTTTGGATTGACAAAATAAGCTTGGTTAATTTTGTGTTTGTATTCATTTTTGGGTTGGATTAGGCGAGTAGTACTTACTCTAAGCGATATGATAAAATATAAGTTAATAATAATAATAATAATAATAATAATAATAATAGCATATTTTATTATTAAGGTGATAATTTTGATTGAAATGTGAGTACCTTGTAAATACAACATCCGGATATGGTTTAATTACCCTTTTTTTCTGTTCCCTTACGGGCGCCTCTTAGAATCGCATAAAAAACTTCGTGTTTGCGGTGAATTGCCATGCGCCATCAAGATCATGTCTAGGATTGTTGGGAGGGAATTAATTGTTAGAGATAACAAGAGGTTCCACCATTTAGGGCCAGCGAGTGCTGCGTGGTGACTATTGGTAAGCTGCCGTTTTCTCTTGGTACCTTTAGTGTTCTTCCTTTGGGATCGGTGAACCTCTATTTTAAGGGATTCTTTGTGTAATAAAAGCAATCAAAGCGTTTGTGCATTAAAAGTCTCCGGTTTTTAACAAATATATGCGAGAAATCATTGTTCGAATTACCGCGGCCGATATTTAGAGAAATGCAGGTTTCTGTATTCGATAATTACTTTTCTAATTGGCAAAACTTCAATGTGTTTTGTATGTATAAAAGAAATGACATCTAGATAAGATAGAAAAAGGATGTTGTATTTACAAGAACAGTTTTGGAGATTGTTTTGCATAAACTTGTGGTATATTTCTACTCTCGTTTGTGCCATTTTTGTTGCTAGTTATTTGTTAATAGCATATTCCTATATAGTTACCTTGGAGCTGCTGAGATTTAGGTTCCCATTATGAAATCTCTGTCCATTTCTGCATATGATACGATGTTTTTATTATATCCCTTGACCTCCGGTATTTAATCCACATAGAGGCGTGAAGATAATGATGGTAGTGGTAGTGGAGGCTGGTCGAAAGAGGCGGGCGCTAGCGTTGCAAATGTTGGATGGCATATGAATATATAGAAAAGCCAGGAAACATGCTATTGATGTGATTATCGATGATAGCAGGCGAGGTGAAGATACATACAACTTGCTTAGTTTAGCAATTATACAACTATTTTTATATTCTGACCAGACAAATTTAGGTATTTTTATTCGGTTATTGAATTTTCAATAATGTGTTTGACATACTATGAATTATATCTTATTGGATTATTTGAATAGTTAATTATAATTTTATCAATATATTTTCCTAGATTTATTTATTCATATATGATAAAATGTTTCTTCTAATTTTCATAATAATAATAATAATAATAATAATAATAATAATAATAATAACAAGTGTTACCTAATAATGAACAACGTGTTACATAAGGTAGTAAATATATAATCGAAAGTGTTCTTAAAGATATTTAAAAATGTTACTAATAATAAAAAGTGATACATATATAATCAAATAGTGTTACTTAAAGACATTTAGAGATATCCAAAAGTGATACGAATAGTAAATAGTGTTACTTAAACAAATTTGGACATATCTAAAAGTGTTACTAATTGTAAAATAGTGTTACAATAGTGTTACTTAAAAAATTTGGAGATATCCGAAAGTGTTACTAAAGTAAAATGTGTTGTAACAAATTTTTTCCCCAAAAAGTGTTACAAAATTTCTCTACAAAGTATTCGCCAGATGACTTTATAGAACACGTATTAAGTATTTTGAGAATTGTGGGCTGTACTTGATTTAGGCCAGTTTATGTATCGGCTTTATGAATATTCTATATTTCTCTCACCAGTGGTGGACTCGACTATAGGAGGCCCGAATATTCGGTGCATTTCTTATTTCTACAACTGATGGAATCAAACATGAGAATTTTCGGTGTTCATGCAAGATTTATGAATAATCGGTGCTTTCGACATTCACGAATATTCGAGCGTTGAATCTGTATCGATTCTCGTCGATTTTACTTGACTTGAAGAATTATTGCATTTGTCTGTGACTCTTGATTTCGGTGCCTATTTAGGATACTTGGAGGTGTTTTCTGACCACCTCACATTTGTTCCTATTTGGTGGTTTAAAATGATTTAATTTAAATTTAAGAGGTATCCCTTATATTTTCTCATATGTTTTTTGTGTGTTGCGAATGAGAATGTTGTCTGTGAATTTTAAAATTTAGGGGGGTAGTTATGAGACACAGGCTATGAATGCTTATACGATTGGTTGGTTTAATTTCGGTGGATCAAAGATCTTAACCGTTGAATTTGGAGACGAAGATGCGGGCTGTCGAATTTAGGTAGTAATTTTTGTTCCAAGAAATCCAAAATGGGTGCGTCTATTTTCATGAGAAAAGAGGTCCCGGATCACTTTCTAGGTCAAATATATTTTCCTTGACCGGAGCAGCACCCCAGAACCTTGATTTTGAACCGCATAACCACAGTGCTTGTTTTAAATCAAAACTTTGAAGCTTCAATTTGAGCCCTTAGGGTCAATTTTCACTCAATAAAATTAGGAATTTTATCCTGGACCTAGATTTAATAACCTTTTAATTCGGGGCTATTTTCCCATAAATTCTTGTTGTACGAGGGTTTCACATTAAATTTAGGACTCGAATGAAAACCCTAAACACGTGTAATTTTTTAGTGACTCGATTTTAATTAATTTTATTAAGTCATCTTAATCATTTTTAATTAAAATTTAATAAATTTTCACTATCTACATGTGGTTTACCATAAAATAAAATGAGGGATAAAATTGAAAAATTGTAGTGTGGATATCAATGATTTAAGTGTGAAAATCAAAACATAATAAATATTGAAAGAAAGTAGATGAGAAATTTTGTGAACTCTGAGAAATTTTGACAAATATTTACAAATGATTAGGATGTTTAATTTCTTCTATATAATTTGAATCAACTCAACTTGGAAGATACATACAACCTGAAAGAGTCTGACATATATGTCAGAATATGGTCATTCATTCTCAAAAGTTTTGGCTCAGACATTCAATAAAAGTTTGGCATTCTGCCTCCTTATTTCAATCCAGGGTCATGAAGTTTTCTTGCATCCACAAGTGCAATTATCCAGATGCTTATTGAGATCCTGTAGTTGAATTGAAACAAATTTCAAATAATATGAAGGGACAAGATAGATGAATTCACAATACTTCATTGGCTCCTATTTGAACAACTGAACGACTAAAACCGTCTTAATAAATGTATCAGCATTCAAATAAAATAATTGAGTAAAATACATCAGTTATATAATCAAACCTGAATCTCATTTTGCAGGGTTTTAATATGCTCGACAGCCAAATCTAGCATATCAGAATAGCTTGTTTGCTGCACACAAATAACATATGATGTACACATTATGATTATGTACACATTTGAATGTCCTCTGAGGAAATGAAGGCTCAAAAGAGACTTTAATACCTTGTCCATGTTAGGTACAAGCTCTTGTAACTTTCTCAACTTTCCACTTATTCTTGTTCTTCTCTCCTACAATCCAAACATGATATCGCATTAACAAGTATTATTACCTGGTCTAATTTGTATTCTTTCAAGAATTCAAGTAACACAACATGAGATAAATTAAAGAAGTATATAGGTTCTACATATTAAAAGGACTTACCCTCTCTGCAATGCTACGAGGATGGGTGGCGAAGCCACGCTTTGCACGAATCTTGCATGTGACTGAGTCTTGTGGGATATTTAAGAAATTATCCATTGTTCCCATCTCTAGAGTAGTATGTGGCATCCCGAACTGGAACTAAAAGATAAAAAATATATAGATGTTCAAATATATGACTTTATGATAGAAAATGTGACTTTGATAACCATGTATTACAAGTATGTCATTTTATATTAACCAGACTTCTAGCCTAATGGTTATCACCTAAGCCTCCATATGAGAGGTCTTGGGTTCGATTCACAGAGGGGTCTTATAAAACATTCTCCCTCTAAAAAAAATATATATATGTCATTTTATTGATATAATTGCTAAAATAGTCTCAGATAATATCTATAAGTTGTATTTTAGTAAATGTTTAGTTTCCGCAAATGGTCTATGCAATTGATACAAAAAGTACACTTTAAACTCTCTTTTGATAGAATTGTTAAATTTTGACAGAAAGAGACCGAGTCTAAAGTGCACATTTTCGACCAATATCATACTAAACTGCAACTTTTCGTTAATAATAAGTGTTGAAAATTATCCTTTGGCCTAAAAGTGTGGTGTATTCATACTTTTTCGTTTAAATTTAATGTTAATGTTAAAATATAGACTAAAATGCACCCTTTATACCAACTACAGGGACCATTTGCATATTACCAAATATTTAGTGAGACTTTAATGTAACTTACACATATTACCCGGAACAATTTTAGCAATTTTCTCTCATTTTATTTGAAAAATATGATATTTTTGTCATATTAAATACAAGTAAGCATTTAATAATAACAATATAATGAAATAATTTAGAATAATATTGCATCTATAAAATGGAGTTAATTGCCGAAATGGTTTCAATAATTGGGGGTCATTTGCAATTTGGTCTCAGTAAGTGACACCAGCGCGTAAATGGTTCTTGTAATTGGGTAACGGGGTGCAAATCGATCCCTAAATTAACGGAAATGTTAAAAAACTAAGGGTCAATGCAAAAATATAATCAACTTTGGGGCAAAATGATTTTTTATGAACTTTTGGGGCAGATATATATTCTATATATGTCCCAAAACTTAAACCAACTTAAGATTCTCCCCTTCCCTTCCTTTCCATTCTCTTCCCCCCACTTCATCATCTCCGGCACCTACCCATTGAATGACCGAAGAAGAGAGCTTTTCTCCAACATAAGTAATTTGTTAGCGCTATTGCATCTGTTGCCATTATATATACTCGTCATGTCCTCCACAAAAATTGAAAGATATTATATTAGCTCCTATTCAAATACAGTTTATGCTACTAAAAACCTTGAAACATAACACTTCAATAACCCCTCTTTATTTTTTTCGCACTTGTGAATTCAAACCCATGCCATGAATTACGGAGAATTTAAGCTGCTCCATGTTTATCACTTATCATTGTTCTATACCCTTTAAAAGTAACATAGGCATTTGAAAGCTAGAGGCAAAACAATATTCTCTGAGTTTTTACTAGTTTATTAGGACAAAGTTCTTGTTTTTTCTTTTTTTTCTCAAAACAACTTGGTATTTGACTTCGTAAATTTCATGAAATTTTTTGTTTTGTTCCATTTTCATTGGTTATATAAGTTGAACCTTATTTGAAGATGATTAAATTTTATGACTTCATCACCTTATTTTTCAACCCATTGATACAATTACTTTTGAACTAAACAATTAACTAACAATTTAAAGACGGAATGAATACATATATATATATATATATTGTAACATGAGGTAAAAAAAATTCCAACTTAACACTAAACTTACGTGTATATCTTGGTGGGAACCGAGCGCTACTAGAATTGGGTGATGATAGTGCTGATGCGGCCATGGCGAAAGCTAAGGTACTAGAGATGTGTGTGTTGGGGGAGGATGGAAATAAAGGGGAGAGGAGAATCTTAAATTTGTATAAGTTTTATAATATAATATCTACTTGAAGTTCAGCAAAAAGGCCCATTTTGCCCCAAACTTGACTATATTTATGCATTGGCCGTTAATTTTTTAACATTTCCGTTAGTTTAGGGACCGATTTGTACACATGTATCTAATTACAGACATCATTTGCGCACCAATATCATTTATTGAGATCAAATCGCAAATAACCCCTAATTACTTGTACTATTTCGGCAATTAACTTTATAAAAAGTATTAAATGATGCAAGTTTTGATTGATACCTGAGATTCCATGCCATCAATTCCATTGAACATGTCATCATTATTCTTAGTTTTCTTGCTTGTTCCCGTTGAAAACATAATAGTATTAGAATCCTCCCACGATCTCCCTCTAAAATTGGCATTATTGGCAAAACAAGTTGAAGATTTTCTTTGACCACTGTTATCATTGTTGATTCTTTCTGCCAATTCCTCAGTCTCTTCTGTTATTTGAGAAAGGGCTTCTTGCCGAGTGAAGCTCAGTTGTGTGTTCAACCTGGATATTATGTGTCCACTTTCAGGAACTCC
Organism: Lithospermum erythrorhizon; assembly: GCA_019722365.1. Taxonomy (NCBI): domain Eukaryota; kingdom Viridiplantae; phylum Streptophyta; class Magnoliopsida; order Boraginales; family Boraginaceae; genus Lithospermum; species Lithospermum erythrorhizon. Next base: position 19,524 of record JADFUC010001584.1, read on the forward strand.
TTTAGGGGTGAAATTTCCTATCCCTCTTCTTACTAAAAACCCTATTTGATTGGAGAAATTTATTAAATATATGTAAAGTTAAACCAATATCATATATAGTTGGTGAATGAGTAATGAAAGGGAAAAAAAGATGGTATTACAAGATAGTTTCTTGATTGCATAAGTTTTCACGGTTCACCCAAAGAATGATTTTACATACGGTTGATTACTTGATTATATATATGTCTGGATATGATAACATAACCTTGAAACATTGTCATCAATCAATTGATTTTATAATGAAATCAAATTAGGACAACATCACTTCTCTATAATCATAGGTATGGCATTCGGTTTTCACTCTTCAACATGCAATATTAAAGATCCATCTTCTTTATACGGATTACCTTGCTATTAATTTTAACTAAGTACTCCCTCCATCATTTTTTTTCCCATTTTTCTATTTTAGAAATTCAGAAAGTTAAACTAGACGAAAATTTGGATATGTGAAATGAATTTGAATTTTTCTTAAAGTTTGTGCCATAACAAACAAAAATATCTTTTAAAAATGAAGGGAGTATATTCTAACTATCCATTTTCATTAGCTCAACCCAAAAATCACAAAAGAAAATAAACGGGACCTCGATATGTTTCTGTGCGAAATTGCGCGCAATCGCAATAAGGTTAAACCAGTAACAGTGTAAAAAAGATTGAAATAATACCAAACTTATATTTTTACATTTATTTAATTATTACGGAGACAGTAAATATGCTTAGTGATGGCTTTGAGACAGTATTGTATTACCTGTCTGATTTATTTAATAATTACCGAGTACTATGTCAAGTGGTATAAAGGTTCTATCTCAGGACTATTAAATATTATTCATTATTATAACATAATTATAGCAAAGATTAAACAGGTTTGATTGGTTAAAGAGAAAGGTATACAGTGCAAACGAACGCATGCACGCGCGTGACAGCCACCAATGAGAAATGTTTTAAGTTGGTCTGGTGAATGAATCTAAACAATTTATGGGGTGTAATTGGCAGAATCTAAGCTGCCATTATTTTGCTCAAATTCAATATAATATTCAAGAACCACAATCTCATAATGGTTCCCAATTGGAAAAATTCAAGTTGTTTAAACCAACTTGCATCCTTTAGTCAGAGAAAAATAATTGCAACTTGCTTCTTTTAGTCAGAGAAAAAGAATTGCAACTTGCTTCCTTTAGAGTAAAACCTAGGCATATACATGCACCTCTAATAAATCTCTCAATTCTTGAGTTGAACAACCACAGCCTCGAATTATCCTTTCAACACAATAAAATATTCAAGCCACCATTTCAGACCCCTTCCTATTGGTTTAAGCAAATGCTACCAAGTGGTGACTTTTGAGTCAAGTTAATGTGTAAATGCAGTAGATAGAATCTAAAATTTTATATGTCAATTTGAGTAGATACTATTCTGATTAAAGATTAGTGTCTTGGTTATCTTTTTACTAGTATATAAATCTAAGGTGCTATTTAAAGATGTGGAAACTATGGGCAATATACATTGGATTGGAGTATATGGACGCATAGAGGCGATATTGGTTTGGTTCCCATGAAAAGGGAAACAAGTCGGGCATTGCTATATTTTTTTTTTATAATCTACCTATGCCATAAATTTGTAGTATATGATTAGTACTATAAGACTTCAAAATGTGTTAATAAGTAACAAATAACAAAACACTGCAAGTACAATGTAGTTAGTTGCATCTACAATCAAGAGTCACGAAATATACATCCTTTCATTAAGTGCAAATCACATTCCAGTGAATTGCCAATCCGTCATGTGAAAGATAATTTAGTCAACATTCTCTAATTGACCGAGTAACAATGAAGAAGTCCATTGTCAATGGTTTAACATGAAATTCAAAGTAACTTCTTATCTACTACCTATTTAAATAACTAATAATTTTCAAAATAAAGTCTAATAAATGAAAAATGTCAACGTAATCTTGCCAATTTAAATAGAACATTAATCAATTTCTCGTTCATGGGTTGGTGTAACTAGCTATATAAAAATAAAGATCGAAAATGATTTCAAGTATTTAATATTGTCAACTTTAGTAATTACTATATTCAGTCTTTTAAGTAGCTAATGAAGAATGAAAATTATGAGTATTTGTTACTCCTTCAAAACGATTATCAATTTTAAATTTTGATAATTTCAAAACGATTATCAATAATGTTAAATTAGATCTTATGAAGATAATGATAATATTGATTCAACTAAATGTTATGTGTGTCAAATTAACACATACTTAATTTACGGAGTATTAATAAAAATTAAAATATACATTCTTTTCTAGATGAAGGGAATATTATACTATCTTCGTTCCATAATATGTGTATATGATTGTAGATCTGTTGCACTGGAAGATAGAATACATTTGAGCAAAAAGTTGTTTTTCATAATATATAGTTAATTGTTTTGGAGTTCAATGCACTACTTTTGAACTTATTTTTCTATTTTTTATCCTAATAATTATTTTTGATTTAGAAATTATTTTTGTTTTTGGAAGTAGTTATATATATTATGTAGGATATAATAGTAATCTTTCCTAACTCCTTAATAAATTATTTTTTAGCTAAATGATCAAATAATATATAATGGAGAAAGTGCAATATTGAAATGACTTTTGTGAGACAATACATATTATTCTTTACGTCCCATCAGTGGGTACTAAAAACACAAAGTACCCAAGAAAACCTATCATAAATTAAAAATAAATATAATAATAAAAAAGTGATTAAAAAAATTGCGAACCTAATTCATTGACAATTATGGTCTATAAAATAAGATCTAATTGACTTAATATAATAATTTTCAGAAGTAAAACAATTTACAACTCTGCATGTACAAAATGCAACGATACAGCAGTCACCAAAAAGGCTATTTGGAATACAATCTTGTTGCTCAATCATGATTCACCAAAAAAGTATATTCGGAGTACAATATTGTTGCTCAACATGATAAATTATGCCTTTCGCATAATAGATTACTTATCAATATAAATGATTATTCAGACTAATTTTATTAAGTACATAAAATTTTATATTTTATCATTCATTAATTAATGATAATTGTTACAGTATAGAGTGAATATTGACACTTTATAAGAATAAAAGTAGAAAGATATATATAATGTAAAATATAACTTTTATTCAATCATTATTTCGAACCATATATACTTTTAGATTTTAACAATTATTCATGTTGGTAGAGGATAATAGAGTGAATATTATGTCTGTGAAATCTCTAATCGAGTATTACTTTGTTTAGCAGATTCAATTAAACGAGGACTCTTTAATACTATGTTCTAATATGAGATTTATTATGTAATGCTAAACTCAATCACTTAATTATTTTTACTTTTAGGAGCTTAATCAATCTCATTTTGAAGGATAACTTCATAAATATGATTCCCAATATAAACTACTCCGTATAAAAGTACCCTGTTTACCAACTTGAAACATAAAACTATTATCCTTTTTGGATTCCATATGTTACATTCTGAAAACTCCTTTTTATTACTCCGTAACTTTTAGATCAATAGTAAAATTAATTATAGAATTCTGAAATCAATATGAACGATTAGTTGAATAGTAGAACCTCCATTTACAAAAATCGTCCATTTATTTTTCTATGGCTAAAATTCTTAAAACTTTAATTGATACAATTATCATGCTAATAAAATATATATAAATGCCATCTTTTTCATAAATTTTTTATCACATATATATTTAAATATATTCGAGTTAAATATTAAAAATGTAACAATCAAAATTAACAATTAGACCATACTTATCTGAAAACGATTTTGTGAAGGGGATAGTATTTGTAAAGAAGCAAATGTAACAAGGTAGTACCGTCACAATCGCGTCACAAATGGGTATTTGAAACAGTTTTGTAACTATTCCCTCGTTACAAATGCACGGTTTTCCTGTAGTGCTTTCGTGGAGTAGAAAACAAAAGATAAAGTTATCCAAGAGAAAGTGAACTCACCATCATCATTAGAGGCATGGTTTTGCACAAGTTGGCTGAGGAATCCAGCAGGTGAGCTACTATGTCTAACCAATGAAGGAGGAGGAGGAGGAGGTTGAGGAGGCGCCCCCCCTCCACCACTAATATCTCCCAACATATATCGAAACCCATTCGAGCTACTTGCTCCACCCTTTCCACCCCCTTGCTGCTGCTGCTGCTCCATTATTGAATGTTTATTAGTATTATTGCCGTTCGTTTTGGAGAAATATCGCGACGGAGCTAGATGGTTTTGGTTGTGGTGAGAGGAGAAGAAATCACGGTTAGGATTAGTAGCGATGACAGAATCAACGGCTGAGGTTAATGAGGAGCTCGGAGCTGAATCGTAGCAGCTAAGCCCGTTGGTGTTTGGGCCTAATGAGCCTTGAGATGATGAAGAAGTGGAAGATGGGTACATTATATGATTATTTGAGTTATTATGTGATTCTTGAATCAATTAAAATGTACAAGGAGGCCTAGTGGGATAGTTGGTTTTATTTTAATATGTAGGGGTGGGTGGCTTAACAGGGTATATAGTTGCTAGTTGGGAAGGGATGGAGAAGGAGGGAGGGTAGGAATAAACAAGTTGGATATGCATTTGGATTGTTCTTTTATTAAAAGTGATGCAAGTTGTTAGGGAAAAGTCTATGGTAAAGTTGATTAAAGTATGTGGGTCCTCATGCAACATCTTTTCTTTCTATTTATGTATGAAATAATTAATTTACTCTAATCATTAAAATTAAATATTTCGAGTAATAAAATTCATGATTAAAGCTTTTCATTGAAAACACTAATTTCAATTAGAATGAATTTAAGAGAGTCATTTGTAAGTTCAATCAAGAAGAAAATTCAAATGGCCTCGTATCTCATTTAGGTCTCATACAATAGCTTTCTTGTTTGAGTCTCATCAGGTGATAATTTCATATTTTACAAATTTCAAAATTCTAATGCATAAGTTTGATTGACAATAGTTTTCATGATTGAATCCGTATTAAACCATATTTTCTTTTTAATCACAATTTAGGATTACTATAATTACATAAAAATTATAGAAGAAAGTAAATAACATGGAGATTTAGCATTAGGTATCTGCTGTTGTTAAGCCTAATCCGCAGACGAGCCACCAAACCGATTTCACTATAATGGGGAAGAACACAATAGAGATTTGAGCAAATTATGCTCTCAGATGAATAGTTATGGCTAAAACTATTCTATAACCCTAAACCAGAAGTATATAGCTCTCCTATATCAATTGTCTAGGTTACATATGACTCAAAACGTGTTTGGGAGTATTTATAGCCCAAAGGAACGACTTAAACCGCCTTAGAAAAATCACTCGAGGCGTCGTCGGCCCCTCCGGCGGCGACCAGGGGGCCGGTGCTCTCAATGTGATAGACCGGAATCGGCTCTGCAACTCGCCTCCTGCTGACGACCCGATTGCGGGGGGCCGATTGGCTGTAATGTGATTAGTCGAGACTTAGTCGGGGTTTGCGACCCCACGATCCCAATCCCGATCTTCAATGGTTTTTGTAATGATAGCGTCTATTGAGGCATGTCTAATAATCTTCCGCAGCGACTTGAATCATCTTTAGATAACAGATAAACAAACAAGTTTTCCAATATCAGAATGCTCAGAATAATACACCAGATGTACTAACAATACCAGATGTGCTCAGATAGTGAACACATGTACAGAATGCACGGAATCTTGAAATGTGAATCTACCTCGAGACATTATCGATACGGACAACTAACAACTCTGAATGTTTAGCAAGTTTAGACAATCTAGCTGCTTATGCGCTTAGAAACCGTAAGCAATATCAGGTTGGTTATCTGCAGTACCCACTTTATTTACCTTAATTCTCTTCTCGCCTCTCAAAAAATAATATCGCACATCAATGTGCTTCGTCCTCTCATGATGAACTTGATAATTGGTTAAGCGTATTAACTTCAGCTGTCATGATATCTGCTTGATCCCAATCATGATTTAACCCGGATCAACCAATCCTCTCGACCGAGATACCATTTTACGGTTTCTACTAATGTCATATACTGCGCGCGATAGTAGACAAAGTCACCGTAGATTGCAGCGTAACTCTCCAAGTCACAGCAGAACCACCAAGACTAAATACATAACTAGTCATAGACCTTCTACCGTCTACATCTCCGGCTTATAGTCGAATGGTACCCAAAAAAATTAAACAACACTTGACTATGCGCCACCATAACAAGAAGACGATATCACGTACCTTTGTATAGCGAAACATCCTCTTGAGCTTGCGATGTTCCTTACTAGAATTACGACCATGGGAACCTCTTGAGGCAAGACTAACGACATGTGCGAAGATGGGTCTAGTGCTGGACCATGGCGTGCATCAAACTTCCAAGCTATACTAAGCGCCAGATATGTGTTCCATGTATCATACCGAGATGATTTAGGTGCAAATGCAACAGACAGACGTGCATTTGAAGAACTAGGAGTTTCAATTGGTTTAGCAGCAGCCATACCAAATCTAGACAAAACCTTCTCAATATATACTTTTTGTGATAAGAAAAGCTTCTTCTAACTTCTATCCATAAATATCTCTATTCCGAAAATTTCTTTGCAGCACCCAAATCCTTTATTTCAAACTCGGCGCTTCGTAAACCGCCCCGGCTTTTAAATATCGAGACTTTTCAACTACAACTATCAACATATCATCACAAATAGAACTAAGTAGATAAGAGAACCATCACTAACCTTGTTGTATTATACACAATTGTCATATGTGTTGGGAAATCAATAGTTATTTGGTTTATTTATTAAGCGGGTGCGATAATTATTGTAACAATTCATTTTACTAGGTGAGTCAAATGTGATGACATATAAAGCGTTCAACTATAGTAATTGGCAATTACTAGTCGGGTTCTCACGATAATACCGGGCTTATACGGATTCACTAGATCTACGTGCATAACCGTTATAATAATATTAATAATCTTTTATGACTATCACAATTTTGCTGATATCGAGCCTAGAAGGTCACACACATACGGTGACATTGAGTTGTATTTCATGTATGAAATAAAACTGCAACTTACTAAATTGAGAAGTTCATTATAATCAATGAGATTACTCAATAGGGATAATCACAACGACAAGTGTGAAATATATTTAGATGAACCAAGAATTAATTGACTTGTTAAGTTCAATTAATTATTTAGTTAGTTGAGCTTGTTAATAACTTCATAAGTCATTAACGAGATAGTTTCTTAACAAGCCGACTCATTAACTAATCGGACCGGACTATTACGTTAACTATACGTCTATATATAGATGGAGTTTTGATTAGGTTTTATACATGAAACAAAATCAAAACTACAAAACACAATGGCTCACATCCCCATGGGATGCTTGCAGCTTCAAAGCAAAAACAAGAGGTTTTTGCTTTTCGTGTCTAGTTCTAGCAAATTCAAGTAAGGGATTCAATCTCTCCTGGTGTGGAATAACTAGAGGCACGACCAATTGAAGTGCTCATGGATTTGGATTGCTTGTTCTAGTCTTCGAAAAATATTTTTTGTTGTAGTCTTCCGCTGGGATCACTGTAAGTGTTTTGTTATTCATACGTTGTAGATCTAAAATATATAAATTAAAGTGATCCTATTTATTGTACATGAATTATATATATGAATTAACACAATTGGTTTTATTTTTATGTAATAAAAGGGATTGATTTTATGTATTTTGTACAATAAAAATAAAAAGAATTTAATCGTATGTATTAAAGGTTGAATTTGACAAAACCTATTTTTGTAGAGACTCTGTATGAAATTAGGGTTCTTCACCAATTTTTCCAGAATTGTTTGAATTTGTTAAGTCAATCGAAACAATTTTCAAAATTAATTATTTTAGATTTTAAAACGTGAATAAGTCGAAATATGGAAAGGATTTTTTCAAAATTCCAATTCTCAAAATTTTATTTTGGTCCATAGAATCTATATTTCAAAAATCTAGTGATTTGGTTAAGTTTAAGTCATTCAAATGTCCAATTTTGAAAATAGATTCAAGGTAAATTAATCGAAAAGCGAAAAGCGCCAGTGGCTCATGCGCTAACCCGGAGGGTGGTAGCGTCCGGCACAGTGGGGACGCCGTCGAAGATGGATGGTGGCTAAATCCATTTTAAAGGGGTGGCTTCATGGCTGTGAGTCAGGTGATGGTTGTCGAACGTGGCCGATGAAGTTGGTGGTAGGGTTTTAGTTTAAAATCCTACTGCTAAATTCTATTTAATTAGTATTTTCTATTTTGGTAATTTTAATTTTTTTAGATTTTAGCAGCATAAATCATTATTTGAGCGCATGGAAAATTTTTTCATGACTTTTTAGTGATTTGAAAATTGATTTAAACTTTCACTTAGTTATTACCACTTTCAATATTAATTAAAGTGTTCGTAAATTACATGTAACACTAAAACTAAAATAAAGTATAATTTAATATAAATACTTGTAAGTAATTATATTAACTTGAAACAATTATTTAAATATAATTATACACTTGTACAAACACGATAATTAATATATCTATTTTATAGATAGTATTAATTATAAAGCATATTTTTTTAACATGGATTATTTGATGAACAAGTTTTCTATTTTCATTTAATATATATGTATAAATTCATGATATGTGATTTAATTTGTTGCATATATATTGTAATGGGAATGGAAAAGGGATATATTGATATGACATAGTCTTGTATTTATTGATTTAAAATGCGATCTGCAATGACTTTGTTTACACGTTGTAAGCGACCTCGAGTCGTTGTTTTACACCCATGACACCAGTGCTATCTTAGTTGGGTTAGTAATTTTAAAATGTACTACTGTTGAGGCATTGAAGATGACGGTTCACTTAAAAGGCGACAACTTGGCGAACTTGGAAGTTCTAGAAGGTGAAGAGAATCACAGGGAAACAGCTTTGTATAAGTATTGTAATAGGGCCTTTTGTTAGATTACACTTTGTATAAGTGTTGTAATAGGTCTTTATTTTAGAATCATATCATATATCTCCTGAATGTGTAGTACTTGCTTTATTTTTCATGATGTGCATACTTGGTATGTCTTTATTACACATGTTAAATAATAATCAAATAATATTTATACGCGTTAATTTACTTAGAAACTATCAGTCGATTTTAAAGTTGTCTGACTTATCGCGACTCACAGAAACCTTGGCTGTGATGGTAGATTATCTTAGTGTCGTGGTAGGTATGACAATCGATCATGTTGAATTGATTTCCACTAACGTTGTGGACTTTCAGATGATCATTCCAAAGTAACTTATTGGTTTAATTGGTAGTTTAGGTGATTTCATTGCGTTGTGGGCTCGGTGATCTGTTGTCGAGAGTAGCCGCTGTTAGGAGTGTTAGTGACCCAAGAGTTGTGTCGTGGTACACAATTGGTTAGTTAACCTACTATTGTGTTGGGATTCAAAATATTGTAGTGTTGTCGTTTGGATTCCAACCACAACGGATCTTGGATACCTTATACATTTTGTGAGATTTGAAGTACGGGTATAATATTTATAATTTATTTGTAATATGTTAGATTGTTTTGAACTGCACTGTCTATGATTGCATATTTTCTATTATGATTGGCACACTATGTTTACTTATTTATTCGCCAATTATTGGCATATTAAAACATAACTTTAATATGTAAAATATAACAAGTGAAGGAGAAATCCATAAAACTTGTGGTTATATAGTGTTATACATGCTAACGCATTTTTTTCATTAAACTATTGAAGATGATTGTGTTCTAATGAAAGACAAACATTGAATACCCATGACATTTAAAAGGCTTGACTTAATCATGTGTCTGGCGTTACATGAACGCGGTTAGTGAATAGCATCACGTGATGTGATTGAGTGGTAATTAATTTTGATCTCAATTAAAGGTGATGATGCTATGAAGACTAATATGTTATATTATCTCCCTCGGCCGCTATACAATCTTAAATAAATAGTTTAATCTCTTTATAACTTCAGTGGTAAAACTATTAGATGATAAGCGAATGTTGTGTATACATGTTTGAAGACATTTCATTGATATTCGGTTTACTGACATGATGACCTTGGCTCATGGTGTGATGAAACATAGCTTATGGTTTGTAGAACCCGGTAAGCATTGTTGTCTCCTTGGATTCGCGCGTCATTTGTAGGTTGAGTGCGCAAAGAACTTTGATTTGAAGTTAATGATTGGCTTCATTATTTCAGACGTTAACCATGGAGTGAAGGAAATTAAGTAACACTTAAGAAATAGAGGGAAAGGTTTGATTAAACCTCACACCTAAAGTAATTTTTCATTAGAACTAAAATATTATATGGATGTACTATCGGTATCTTGGACACTGATTTTGACTCACATGATTTCAAATCATGGATAGCAGCCATGTATATATTAGTAGCCCACAAAAAAAAATTGAGCCTGCCCAATGGCAATATTAGGTAACTACCGTTATAAGAGCACACGGTTTAAATCCTCCATTTAGGTGGTTGAGATTTCAAACTGTTTCTTTGGATTTGCATGAGTAGAAATGCATGTCATAGTTAATATGAACATCTACACCTATAGATCAGGTGATCCTGATTGAAAGAATGCTTATTCTATTCTTGTTCTAAATATATGATATTTCAAGTAACAAACACTTGAGTCGTACTTATGAATGTGACTTAAACAAGACTTAAATTCAATCTTGCAGAGATGAGCTAAGTCAACTCTTACTAGACTTAGTGGGAGGTTCATTAATCTTGATTAAGTTTGTATGAACACATACAAGTTGATCAGGGATATAAGTCATTGAATGATACATCAGAATTGATAAGAGTATGGGAAGGACCATATGAATACTATCAAGTTTTGAATCAGAAGTATCATCGTCATGAGTAACATTATAATAGAAGAATGAGTCATCTTTCTGTCCTTAAAAGCATACTTGCTAAGATATGTAACTAAGAAATTGTGTTTAATGAAGTTAAAACACAATGGATAAAATCTTTCAATTTCGTAGACCAAAATAATTTTTATTCTAACCTTAGATGTGTCATTAGTTGAGTGACACAACTAAGGGTTGTGTTTAACATGGTTGAAACACAATGAATGAAATATTTTCACATATCAAAAGTTGTTCTTTACCTTAAATCCCGGTTTATTCATACTCAACTATGAGACGATTCAAGAGTTGCGTTTGACAAATAAAACTTTAAACGTCGTATGGGCGATTAGTATTATGTCACTTTGATAGACATGATTTAACCTGATATCAAAATTGAATTATGTCATTTTTGTACACATAGCGGAAGGAGAATTTGGTATTTATTTAAGTCTATTATAAAATTACAATTCATTGTATGTATAGTATCTTCATTATGAAGTATTAAGAGTGGAAGTAAATATATGACATGAATGTATTTAAGTGGCTCTTTAGGGAGACTTGATCGATGTTAGAACCACTTCCAATTATATTAGAATATTATGCTTTAGAATTCTTGTTGCATTGCTAACTTCATGCAAAAGAGGTGATCTTGATATGAATAAATCATACTCGATAGATGAATTGAAGGGTCATCGAGGTGAAATAAGGTGAAATACACGAATTTGAGTATAGACACTCACTCTTTTTACATACAGATGGTGATTCGGCCAGTAAGCGTGTTTCCATTAAATGAATATATAGTCATGAATGAATGTTTAATCAAATATTTGGTTTTGACCATGTTGAACTTATTCATTGGTTAACTATGCTCATGTCTATTTCAAACTTTTTTCTTATTGATTTTCCACGTGTTGTAACATGTGTTTAAGTAAGTGATCCAAGGAATGTTCCTAAGTAATGATCAGTGATGATGGATACTTGACATTATCGTTGGAACTCCATATCTTATACGAGAATAAGAAGGGAAATAATTATACTACCATTGAAATAACCCGTTACGGTTAGCGATTAAATTATATTATATATATCGTTTGGTGGTGGGACCCGGAGATAGTATAAATACTTTCGGAATAAAATCGATATAACGAGACTAGTATTAAATGAGTAGTAGTTTATGTCACGGATAATAACACATTTGAAATCGTTTTCATTTAAAGTTTAATGGCGAAAAGTGGAGAAATAAAACCGCAACCAAACGGGACTTGCTTTCATTAAATGTCACCATGACCTTATCATCATTTAGATTTCTTATCACAAAAACCATCCCATTTCCCCCATGTTGGCGAACTCCGTCGAAGAAAGGAAAATTTTCTTCCTCCGTTTTCATCTCTTTCGCTTTGTTCTTGAGTTCAAAAGTTGGTTTATCGTCTTTCCCCTAGATTATCCACTCACACTCTTTAAGGAATGAAAGCTTGAAACTTTTGTTATAGATTCCGAAAGTTATGAGGGTTGACTTTTGTTAGACTAACTTTTTTTGAATTTCCTTTTAAATTATATAAGTATTTTATTGAACCTTAATGTAGTTGTTTTGGGAGTAGAAGTGTTAATTTTGATGTTGATTGGAAGAGAGTATGTTGAGGTAGGTTTGTGTAGTTGAGTGGTATTTGGGGTTTTGATTAATGATTGTTATAAATGGGTAAATTAGTTGGGAATTGACTTTTGGATTGATTAGAAATTATTTAAAGTGATATTGTTGGGGTAGGGGTGATGGCCAAAATTGTTGAGGGTTGGGTGGTTGAAATTTTATTGTTTTATTTAATCGTTTAAACACGCTTAGTAATCTTTCCACCTAGAGTTGACAAACTGGTAACTAAAATTTGTTGAAAGTTGAATAGTTAAAACTAAAATGTGTTAAGGATTAAGTTAAAACTTTAAGTTGAGTAGTTGTTAACCTAAACCTCTAAAATGGAATTATTTAAGTGAACACTAAAATAGAGTTAAATGATAGTAAGTAGTAATTGTATAAATTTTCGAATTGTTTGTGATTAGCGTGGAGCTTGGGAAAGCGGCACCTAGATTAGTGGGGGAGCGTTTCCTTATTGCTAGGCGAGAGTGAGTATTGTAAAGACTCGCCTCAAAGTCATCACATCGAGGTTAGGTAAATCATGGCTTGTATATCTGAGTCTGATCGATGGTTGACACGAAAAACACTGTTTAAAAACGGTGGGAACGAGACGGAGTTTGATAAAAATAAAAATGGTTGGCGCAAGCTGACATCTGAAATTTAACCAATAAATGGCATTTACAGCCAAACCCAAAACATAAAACACGCGACAACCAAATCGCTTTAAAAGTACCCTTGACAATGCTACAATTTCAACATTTCCCGAAACGAGGGTAAGCGTTTACATCGACATAAAAGAAAGAAGAGGGCTAGGGGATCCACAGCCACGTCTGCCTAAATAAAGTCAGAGCAGCTCGCCCGAACTCATTTGCTTCAGCGGGCACACGTAAATGCAGGTGGGGAAGGGAACCAAGGCTCGGCGGTAGTGGAAGCGGATCGGCCGGATGGTAAACACCCCGTATCCGAATGAGGTATACGGTAAGGGATAAAATATATACATGGGTACTTAGCGATAAGATGGGTAAATCTGAGTTATACAAATATAGTACAAAAATGCTAGCTATTCCGAGACATCGTAGCGGAATACTCGTGAGAAATAAATGGCATCTTGTAAGAGAGAATTTCGACTTACGTACTCACTTTGAGGCCATATATCAGCATCATATAATCAAACATTAACCGGTAAAATTTCTGACACGTTAACGCCTGACAAATAAATGATTTATAAAAGTGAAACATGACTTAACATCGCGATTCATCCTTTTCACGGCGAGTCGCCGCCGAACTCCAACCAGCAATCTCAGCGCCCGTATTCGCGTCTGATATCGACACTTGTAGCAACAAACACGCAGTTTCAAAGTAACATCTATATCATGTGATACAACCGTCGTACAAAACACTGCTCAGCAGAATACGCTCCCGAATGCTTCATGACACAGGTATACCAACATGAATACGGGGAATACCACTTCGCGTAAACATACTCAAAATTACCTTTAAAGCATAAATATACTCGGCGTATATACCCTCCATTAAACACCCGCAATAAATCTAAGGCGACACCACAGCAATCGACAATTCCGCAGTTTCGCAATATACACACGGATAAGTTCATAACACGAGATACATTATCGCGTCGATTTCATTACAACATCCAAACACAAATAAGATAATAACAGTGATAAAATCCCGCTTGGCTAGTAGCTGGCCAACCGTCAATCGATCCTCATGTTCCCAGCGTCCAGGAAGTCTTTTTACCTTGAAAGCATTGGGGATGATGAGGGGCTTAAGTGCAGCTCAGCTTGAGGTTTGAGGGAGAAATTCGAAGAAGAAGAAAAAAAATAGAGGAGACAAACGGTTCACACTCTCGGCTCGAACTGGAAGGGAAGAAGTGGGGTTTTGGTGAGTTGGGCTCTTAGGATGGCTTAAGTAATTGGGTTGGGCCCAAAAGCCCAACCGGTGAAAATCCGGGCCTTTAATTCGCTCGATACTTCTCGTTTTAACTTAATCCGACAACTAACTTCCGAACATAAACATTTACGAACATAAAATATTTAGTGGGTTCCAATTCACGGAAATAAATTAATAATCTCGTATTTTAGTTTTATTTATTAACGAGGTAGCTAAGGTTATTACATTACGCTATGAAAATTTTGCCCTCGAAATTTACTTTTCGTCGCTTAGGTCGCCTTATAACCATCAACTTTATTTTCAACTCGCATTTTATTATCTAATATGTATCGACTTATCGACCTCTTGACTTACGTACTCAAATCGGTATCTCTCGTCATTTCCATCCTACCGTTATTAGTCACAATTATTTAGCATCTCCGCATGGTAATCATCTTCATAAATTCCACGTAGTATCTACGTAAGCATATTAATGTCGAGCCATTGTTTTCACACCCAAAAATTTTCTTCTTTAAATCGATAACATCTCTACTTATCTTTTTCATGATTTATTATCTAAATGTAGTTTACTTCCTCAGTATTTAATCATAGCTACTCACATAAATTAGCTTTATATATATACATAAACAACGATATCTATAAAATAATAGTAGCATCACATGAAAGAAATCAGCGACTCCTATAACACGTATTTCCTGATCGACCAATGAATCGTTACAATAACACTCGAAGCCTAGACCTTTCATTTTCAAAATTTATCCGGTCACGCCCATAAGATTACACGCCGATAATCATTTACACCATATTTATAATGTTACGTCAACTAGCGTCAATCGATACCTACGTTATTATTTACTCCATGATTATATGAGCTCGTCCGATTGACAACTCGCTCTGAATTTGTCGTTATACTTTAATCGACAACACGTAATCATAACATCACAAATGTGAAGGAACACCCGATCGAACATTTCATGAGAGACGAATCATAATCTCGGCGTCGATTATCGACAAAGATCGATGTATCGACCTGTATATCTCCGTATTAGATATTGTGTCGTAACAATTTCAATATGTACATAACCATTGATGTCTCCTTTTCTTTGTTTATCCGCATAACATTCTCAAAAGCCATCTAACAATTACTTACCTTATATAACATCATGATATCGTCTAACCATTTATTAACACGCGGCAGTCCACAACATCAATCCCGACTCGGCCGCGCAACCACAACACTGACTAGATAACTTAATTGACATATCATCTTATAATGCGTATCTCTGATTCTAGAGGATCTTACATTGGCTCGATGATACACACTTAATAATTTTCCATGCAATTTCCTTGTCGTGAATCCAACTTTCTCTAAGCAAGAAGGAACTCCAATTTGTTAAACACGACTATACCCGATCAAGCGCAGCACAAATGCATTGGATATTTCTTCACATGCTTGGTGGCGACATTTCCGTCTTTCCCTACCCTTTTCAGTGCTTTACTACGCTTATGACATATCATTGCTTATCTTTCATCATTACCTTTAAAGACAATTAAATACTCTCTAATCATCAAAATCTACTTGTTGTATTAATACCAGATAGCGTATCGACATCATTATAGTTCCACCTCGTTAATACGTCATGTCGATCTAGAAATTATAATATCCTGATTGAGTAAATCACCCCCAAATTCAAATACGATTTAATGGCGCCATAAACTCACTAATAACACCTTAACTCCGTAATACGACGATACTTAAATGCCGTCAAAATTACCTATAACCGCCAGTATGCGTATACGCTTTAAGCCCCCTATTCCTAGCATAATCGAGCACTCCGTATTCAACGATACATATAACCGCATACTTTATTACACATATTCGCGTATATTCGCTCGAGCTTAAGTCTGACGTACACAAATTCTCAAGAGAGATATCGTAATACCCTTTTCTTATCCTTTAACAACCTAAATTATATCATCAATACTTCCACCAATCTAGAAGAAAAAGAAAAGTTAGATACCTTACGACTCGTATTGTCATGGTATTACGTCAATCTAATTATAAATCCTGAGCTTATATTACTCGTCTCTTTATCACATATGTAACTTCGAACATTCTCTTCTAGTTCTATCTTCTAGTACACAAAGCTCACGATTAAATCATCCTATAATCCATAATATAATCTAAGATATCACGATCTAGCTAGCTCATATACATCGTATTAGTGACTTAGTTTCATAGTTAACACTACGAATCTAACCTCAATGTTCAAACATCCTGAAGAAATGAATTCGCATCTATCTCCTAACATATCATACTCATGAAGTAATTTCCACAAATTTATAACCTTAATATATCCTTATACAATGATCGTACCTTTGGTTTCTCATTAGTAACTTCCCCGAAATCCTCATGAATGCTTAATATCAACTAATCTTACGTCAGTAAGTCTTACTTAAAATGTGCATGTTTATCAATCGTCGTTGAATTTCAGTTTAAAACTATTGCTATCCCCTTGATATGTTTAGTTATTCCTACACTCTAAACTTCCGTTAGTCCGCCCCTAACTGAGATAATATTTATAACAATAATTCCATAATTATGCGGCGATATTGAATTTCTATTATATTCGTTATGTCATAGACTTCGCCACTTTCTTGATTCTCGGAATCACGGTACTTAAGTCTCACTTTTACTTGCCTTCCCAATAACCATAAAACTTAATGTCTCCATTTAATCCTTTTAACTTACTAAGCGTTTAGTCGCGTCGCCCAATCTTAATCATGGGATTGACATTTTCTCCAAATGACATTCTTCATATATATAATTGCATACAATATATTCAAGTTTTCCAAGAAGTCCTCATTCTTTATCATTTCATTTCTCTAACTACTCGAGCAACCAAATTGCATTAATAATTAAATCCTTGATATTCCAACTATTATCACCTAGTTTATATCATAATTTAAATTACTTCCTCTTTCAATTTTACACTCGTTCTGACCCATATCATACTCCTCGGGTTCTATTTTATATCTACTTTCATTATAATATAATCATACGATCTTCATCACTGCTTTGATACTTGACCCTGAGCCTCGTTTGACTTTAACTTTCCGATAAATGTTCTATAATTCACCGCAATTCTTTTTGATTTTTTCAACTGGCGCTTTACCTAATCTATTTTCATCAACTAACGTCCATTATTTCGTAAAATTATTGACAACTATATATCTTTAGTCTCAGTTTTATTACTTCGGAAAGAATGGGTTAAATGCGACTTGGCAGCATTCTGGCGCCGGAGATAACCCAGTTGGTCTCGTCTTAATATACTTCTACCGGATGTCGCGGCTTCTATTTCGTCTAGTGATCTCTCTAGAGTTTTCTCCAACTGGTAAATCAACTAATTTTCACCATGACTCCGTTCTTTCTCGAAATCGATCTTGAAATGCTACAACCATTAAACGAATTTCCATCTCACTTAAATATTCTATTGATAGAGTACTACCGAACATCTCTTCCTTACTCCCGAGGGGTCACTAAATTTTCCACTTATTCCTTTTATTCTTGACGACAACTACAAACTTAACCCATTTAGAGTTACAATGGCCAATAGAACTAAAATCTCATTTCCATTTCAAATTCCTAGCTACATTACATCCTGCTTTACATCTACTAATAGAGTACCCCCACACTAATTTCACAAAACATTCCTTTTCGATATTCGAGATGTCTTGACATGTATTCAGTACTCCCCATTTGATTGATAATCTAACACAATCGTTAAACCATGATGATAACATTTTGCGTGAGGTTTTCCATTTTAGAACATCCTCGATTCCTCTAGTATCATCAAGATAAAATTTCCAATATCAGCTGTCGACAACTGCATATTCTCTTGTGCCCACTCGTATCCGTACTCTTAACTTTATTCTAATATTCACTTGGTATTACATCCTTGCCTTGACAAATTAGCCTCACTTTATCCTAACGGCAGGTGCATCTATCATAATTATCACCAATATTCATCCACCAATTATTTGAAGTCGCGAGGTTCAACTAAGGATCATCAATCTTACAGCATCAGCAAAATCTACTTTTGACATTCTTAGATACTATCGCAAATACATCGACCACTTTAACAACTCCAAGTCCGACAAATTTATTTCAAACATCTTGGCATTGTCTCCTACTCCACTAAATTTTCAACATATCCGATTTCAATTAGCACACCACTTTGCGACAAATTATCTAGAAATACTCGCGTTGAATTCGCCAAGAACAATTTCGATTAATACTATCTTTCCTGCGGGTCCTCGCTTCGTAGCTAAACAAAAATCACTTCTGGGTGGCATCTCGATAGTCAGCGGTCGGCCCGAAGAAAAGACTGAGCTTTCGAGAAAAGACTCAGCAGAAACAACCCGAATAAAAACTTAGTTAAGCACATAACCACCACCAGTGACTGATGTCACGAAACTGCGCTCACGATACCATGGTATAGCGACCAGCCGAGGCCGTGCGCCTCGAGGTTGGGTTGTCATCGGCTTTGTATATACGAGGTCACCCGATCGATGGTTGACACGAAAACACGTTTAAAAACCCGGTAGAAGCCCCGGGCAGGTTTGATAAAAATAAAATGGTTGAAAAGCGCAAACATTGACATACAAAAATTTAACCATAGTGGCATTTACAGCCAAAGAAACATAAAACACACGACAACCAAATCACAAAAAGTACCACAACCATCTTCTGATTTGTTAAAACCCGAGGGTAAGCTGTTTACATCGACATAAAGAAAGAGAGAATTGCTTGAGATCCACAGCAGCGTCTACTTTAAATAAATCCACACCCAAGTATTTCATGAACTCAATTGCTTCAGCGGGCACACCTTAAATCTGGGAGGTGGGGAAGGGTAAAATTTCGATAGGTTAGTGGAAGCGGATCGCGGGATGGTAGCTTCTTATGCTCCAGGAAAGGAGGTACTCTGATGAGATAAATATATACATCGGTACTTGATAAGATGGAAGTAAATACGATTATACAATATGAAATGCAGAAATATCTTAACTATTCCGGACATCATAGCGAATACTCGCCGAGAAATAAATGCGCACCTTGTAGAAGGCTTCGACTTACGTACTCGCATGCCATATCGCGTCATATAATCAAACAAGTAACCGGTAAAATTTCTTGACTGCGTTAACACGCGACCGCAAATAAATGATTTATAAAAGTGAAACCATGATAACGTCATAATTAAATCCGCTTTTTCGTAATTTCGCCTTGAACTCCAACTGACATATCCTTTTCAGCGGGCTCGCGCGAGCAGCACAGCCTATTAAATATCGCTTTTCAAATAATTCGCGCTTGAGCATGACGCTTGTCTACCAGCCCTTGTCCCTTGCGTCTGATATCAACCTTGCTTGGCAAAACACCACAGCAGTTTCAAAGTAACATACATATCGCACGATACAACCAAATCGTACAAAACACAACGCTCGGCGAGATACGCTCCCAGATACTTCCAGCGGCAATTATACTCGAAAGCGTGAATACGAGGGTCTGTTCGGCGTAAACATACTCAAAATTACGCTGGCGTAAATATACTCGAGCATATATACCTCCCATTAAACACCCGCAATAAATGCCTGTGAAATTGATAATTCACAATTTCCCTGATACACGCGCGGATAAGTTCGCTAACAGGAGATACATTGTCGCGATCAATTTACCATACGACATCCGAACACAAATGAATATGGCTTAATTGATAAATCACGCCCATTTAGTACAGCTAGCGCCCAACCGATCAATCGTCCTCATTGTTCAGCGTCCGTCTTTTTACCTTGAAACGACGGGGATGATGAGGAGAAACTTCTCCGAAAATTTTAGCTCCAAAGCTTGAGGTTTGAGGGAGAAATTCGAAGAAGAAAAAAAAAAATGGAGGAGACAATCGGTTCTGTTTCTGTTTGCCCAGGCGGAAGGGAAAAAGTGGGTTTTGGTGAGTTGAGACTTCTTAGGATGGCTTAAGTAATCGGGTTGGGCCCAAAAGCCCGACCCGGTGAAAATCCGAGACCTGCAGGTGGCTCGTCTTCTCGTTTTAACTTAATCCGACAACTAACCTTAGAGCATGCTACGAGACATAAAATATTTAGTGGGTTTCAATTCACGAAAATAAATTAATAATCTCATATTTTAGTTTATTTATTAGCAGTATTTACCGAGTTATTCTGATATTTAAGCTGCGGGTGTAGAATAATTTAGTTTCTCGTGAATGTGTTGAATTTGAGGTGATAATTGTGAGCATGTTTATCTATATATCTTTTGTGTGTTGATTGTTGTGTATGATTAGACTGTTGAGTAGTTGGGATACATTATTATGTGTTTTTAAGGATTTATAGGCGTTCGAGTTAGATTAGTCGAGTTAGGATGAAAGCAATTTTTCGAAATTTGTTTTAGTCATTTTGGGGTTAGGATATTTTGTTAGTTGGATTGATATTGGATGAGTTTTTTATGGGTTGTTGGCCGATATGTTGACTTGTATTATCCGGTAGTGTCTTATACTTTGGTATGTGTGTGATGTATTTGCCCTGCCGTGCCGTTGCAGTGCATTTGTTTATAGCAAGGGATTATTTAGTAGTTGTTGGCGTATGTTGAGTTGTATTATCCATTTTCGCGTAGCCGGTATGAGTGTGATGTATTTTCCTGCGTGCATTGCGAGTGTGATGTCTAGCTTATATCGGCCGAGCCAAGTTCCTCCTACTTGAGTTGAAGTTTGATTCTTGGCGCTTAGTTGTTGGAATCCGGGTTTATGCTCGAGTTCGAGTTGCATTGATTGAGTTAAGTTCGGAGTTGAGTTGAATTATGTTGAAATTTGTTTGAGTTATTTAGTTGTGGTGTTGAGGGAGGTACTAGTGTTGTGGTAGAATTGTGGACTTATTTGGGGCATGGTTGCGTTGTTTTTCTTGAGATGCATGAGTATAGTTGGGTGTTCACTTTACTAGTATGTACGTGTTTGGTTGATGGACCTATGAAATTATGATAATTGTAATGTTGGTATTGGTATATTTTTATGATCTGGCGTGATCATGAGCTTCGTAGATAATATTTTTATGTTATAATGGCACTTGAATTATGTAGTATTTTTGTAAAATCTATACATGTTATCACGAAATTAACTATTCTTACTCTGGGTGTGGGTTATTTCCTCTTGAGATAAGTATTCACTAAGTTTTGCGAACATACCTATTCGCTATGGCGGCATTTATTGTGCCAGTTGATTGGTGGTGCGTCAGTGATTACGATTCGTTACCGTATGATCGGAATTTGAGTGCTTAGAGTGAGAAGAAAGGTACATCCTCCACCGATCTTCTTGTTGTTTTGGTTGTAGTGCGTGTTTATGTTGTTGTTATTTTGAGATTTGAGCCAGTGATGTTGTTGACTATTTGTACTTTGAAAGTTTATTTGTAAATATGGTTGTTTTGTGTGGTTAGGAAATCTGGCGAATGGATTCTTATTTTATAAACCGTTCTTTTCATATGTATCTTGTTTGTTGGAATTTATTTAAGGACAGGTGCGTCTTTTCAAATTGAGTCATCCATCTATTTGTTGACTCACGGTATCGGGGCGTGGGCGATTAACCGGGGCCGGCCGGCACAGGCGGTCGTTCTGGCGGTTTCCAAGTTGCAAAGTTGAGATTGAGTATAATGGAGTTAGAACCTTCATCTTGATGTTTGATTGAAATCAAGAAAGGTCAAGAGTAAAGATGAACGTTGAGTTCCTTAAAGGTTAGTGGGTGCCCTACTGCACAGATAATGTTGAGCACATTAAGTACTAAAAGAATCCTCTTACAACCTTGAAAGGTATAATAGTAAATTTATTCTTGTACACATGTGAGCCCAAGTACATATATGTGACACATGAGTCACATGACATATATGAAACCTTGCATGACGTTTGTTTATTATGTTATAAAGTGTTATGAAGCTTGAGGTGATTAAATTCTATGATAGATTAAATTGTATAATAGACAGATTCTCTTATTGACAAGACAATTCTCTATTAAAGGTATTCACGAGGATTCGGGATACACTTTGTAGTAACTTTAAGAGAATAGAGGTAACTATAGTTCCAGGGAATAGATCAGTTATGGATCTTCACTTAGAACTAAATGTGAGAATAGTGGTATGGACAGTTGTCTCATATCAAACACTATTAGCCAAGTAATTCATTAATGGGGCTGAGTTTCGTATACTTGGAGTAACTAAAGAAGTTTGAACTCCGTATTACAACTTGACCAGTCAATTTGTATTGTTGATAACGTTGTTAAAGAATATGCATTTAATAAGATAGATGTGTTGTAACACACTTTTAGTTGTGTTGTAAACCTACCAGATGATAAGCCGAAAAATGGCTAATTGCCATAAAATCTGAGATAGTTTTTATATATTCCAAAACAAGGATTTGTCCTTGTTACACTTAACTAGTGGGTTTCGACCACTGAGTGTAAGTGGGTATTTCAGATGAATGTGGACCCAGATGGTAATGTCCACAGTTTCATTGCAAAGCTTATGGCAAAAGGCTTGACACTCATTTTGCCCACAGATGTATAATGCTATATCAAGATAATCTTAGCAAGGATTCCATGCTTGAGAGACCGATCAGATGGATGTAAAGAATACTTGTAAGTAGCTTTATAGTTAAGGACGTGATTGTAATCATTATCTTATGACTTTGTAAGTCCTAAAGGATCTAAGAGTTTCATTTAACAATTTTTGAAAGGTTTAGTGGGAGTGAGTTTACTTAATTTTTGGAATAAGTTAAACAATTGATTGAACAAGGTAGTTCTTGTCTTACAATCTGATTGTTTGTAATGACCCACCAGGTTGGCCTGAGGTTAGGATAAAGTAATCGAGCTAAACCTTTACAAAATCATTGCGTCGATGGGTGGCCAACAAAAACGATTAAAAGCTAATAATAATAATAATATACTTGATCCGTGAGTAAACTAGTAATACATTTAAAATACATCACGTCGAACATATAATGTCGTACCGAATCTGAATAATACAACGAAATGCTTCCCCAAAATTAATCTCGCCAAATTACAAAGGCGATATTATATCGACTTCAAAGCGTATATATACGTAATGTAGTCAAAATACACAACGCCTCAGGCAAATGTTACAAAAGATGAGGATCGGAAGAAATGCGAGGATATCACCAGCGACGAGCGTACCTAAGATGACCAAATGCAACCACCAAGCACAAAGGTGATGCCACACGAGCGTCTCGCTAATTACAAAAATTCTAGGGGGGTCCCCTGAATAGGGGTGGTGGCTTCAATGAATATCCACATAATGAACCATAACTAATCACACGTATATGCACATGTAAACATATAATCTCGGCTTGATAGCAATATAATCCATCTTTCAAATAATCGATAATACCGTCTAACGTAATCATATCAAATAATGAATAAACTACTCGTACAAACGTCAAATCTGTAGTATATCCTGCTGACAATAATAACTCTACTTATTTGTGAAATTACACTCCTTCCGATAGGAAGAGAAAAGAAAATGGCGTCATTTCGTTTCTTCCTGCTACAGCGAATGAGGACAAAATAGTATTACTCGTTGCTTACACTCAGTAACCGAGATATAAGAAATCGATTACCCGTTCATACACTCCCGTGGCAGAACAGCTCGACCTGCGGAGAGTACCCGATTTCTTAGGACTAGAGTTCAATGACAAATCGCGCGGCCGTAATCCCATTAAATGCGTATGACCCAGTGATAATATAACAATCCTGACATCGCCAGTCACCATTATCACGTATCACGTATATAACTCATTTAGTAAAAACTATACAACTTACAGAGATCTGTTTGTAATAACCCGTTAGGTTAATTTAGATAATATTAATTCGTAAAATTTATTTGAGCGAATTAGTTTATAATTTAGTAGTAATAGCCGGGGACAATTAGAGGATTAAGTTAGATCGTTAGAATGGATTCGATAACTTCGATTAAGCGGTCGGAGCCGCGAACTCTGTGCGGTTTTTATGACTTAAGAGTTAAGTAACTAAATGCTTCGTCCTTTTATCGTCCTGAAACACAAAATATCTTCTCCATTTTAAGTCTTGGCGAGACCCCCGTTTGGAAACAAAACAGATTTTTCTCTTCCATTTCTTCGCGGATTTGCTTGTTAAGATCCTCAGAGGATTGATTTGTTAAGGATTCAGCGTCTTTCCTGAGTGAGGGTATGAAAATAAAAGTTTTGGTTGATTTTTAAGGTTTGAATTTTGGCATAACTTCGATTTTATGATGATTCTAATTTTTTTATGGGTTACATGATGTATATAAGTGATGAATTCATGATTTAGAGGTTGTTTGAGGATGTTATGAATTAAGGTTGACTTTGTAGGTTTCGGAGTTGACTTTTGGTTGATATTTTGTAAGACTTTAAAGGTGTAGAGTTTGGTGGGACACTTATTGTAGTTATTGTGATGTTAAAATGGTGATTTAAAATTGATTAAAGGGGTTTAAGGTTGAAAGTGCGATTTGTAAGTTGAGTTATAATTGATATTTGGAGTATAGGTTGTTAATTATGAACTTGAGGATTAAATATAATGACTTATAATTTGATATGAAATGTTAAAGTAATAAGGTGGAATTCTAGCGGGAAGCAGGAATTGGGTTGTGTCAAATTTTTGTTGTTTTATCGATGGGTATAAGGCCTTAGTTTAGAAATGGATTCCACTAAAAAGAGTTAGTAGTGTATCTTTTAGAGCAGAGAGTATAGTAGTGGAGTGCGGTGCCTTATTTTGGGTGTTTTGTTAGGCATTGATCGGGGAGAAAGGGCGTTACCGTGATTGTGTTCGCGAATGTTTTGTGAGTAGCTAGCAGGAGGGCTACTATCTCGGGTGTTGCACTTTATGGCACTTACTTTAAATTGTGTGAACATGTCATTGTGGTATGATTATGTGAGAATGGTATACATGTAATGGTTGTACGATTATGTGTGATTCATTTGTGTGAGCCATGATATGATTATGTGATTATATTCTGCGGCGTTGAAGATTGCTTGAGGTAAGTAATAGCTTGAACTCCCAACTTATATTTCGATTTATGTGCTTGTCGGCACTTTGTTCTTATTCACGTGGCTTTGTCGGCACTTTTGTATTTTACGTGGCCTTTGTTGGCACTTTTTGGTATTCTGTGGCCTTGTCGGCGGTTGTGATTGATTCCGATTGTGGGATGTTTTAGCTGTGTGCTTTAATATTGTTTGGGAGTAGAGTGGTTGGTTGGAGTTATGCGTGAGTTTGAGGCCTTGAGTATCAGGATGTGACCCCATAGTTGGGATGATTAGGAGTTAGGTGACTCTCCTTCCTTACGGGGATATGTGTATTGGCACTTATCTTTGAGTATTATAAGTACGGTTTGCCTTATACTTAATTCTTGCCAAAATGCGGTTTACTTATACTTAGTATGTATAAGTGCGGTGTGCCACTTATACTTAGTGTATAAGTGCGGTTTGCCTTATACTCGGTATAAGTGCGGTTTTGGCGCTATCTTCGGTATAAGTGCGGTGTGATTATCGATTGGTCGTTCAGGTAGACGGATTGAACATATGCTTGCGTTAGAGGTTGGTGTGAATGTGGGAATATGGGGAGATAGATGGTTCGATGACTAGAGTTATAATTAAGTTGTTGAGTCTCTTGAGTTCTTTTTTGGGTGATTGTGCTTTCTTGAAACTTTCTATTATATCTCCATATGTGATGTCGAGACTTTCTTGAGATTATGTTGTATGACCTTATTGGGTAGTCCTGGATATATACATATTTTATTCATATTTATATGTATTGTCATTTCGTTAGGTGTGGTTTAAGTTTCCCACCCCGTGTTAAGTGTTCAAGCCGCGGCTTACACCCCTTTTTAAGCTTTGGGCGGCATTTCATTTGTGCAGTTGTGGTAGGTAGTTGGTGAGAGAGCATTGGAGAGTTTGTTGTGAGTGGCTAGGTGGGCGTCGGGTGGGCGAGGATCACCGCGATGCCGTTTGATGTGTTGTCGGCCGTTTTGATTGTTGTATTTTCCTTTTCAAACTTTAGCACTTGTCGTGATTGTCATTTAATATTACGAATCTGATCTTACTCTCCCCAATTGTAGCACTGGCAGCATTCGCATTTATTTGGGATATGTTGTAGCATATATATATATGGTGTTGGTTGGTTAGATGTCGCTTTGATGGATTGTAAAATTTTAAAGCGTGATTGTTTGAGAATATTAATGCAAATCAATTTTTGGATGAAGCTTGAGTTGTACTTTAAAGGTGATCAATCGATATGGTGACTCACGGTGTTGAGTTATAATGATTCTCACCTCGGGCGGCCGACACAGGGGCGGAATAGATTACATCTGGTATATATATGAAGGTTATGTAGCGTGATATAAATACTCATCTCGAAGCCAAGACAAATATTCCCAACTTTTTATATAAAACAGCTACTTTCGATATCATGCTGCAAAAGAACATAATAATAAAATTACTTTACTTTAAATGCTTTAACTAACAACCTCGACTAGATTGGTGAACTACGCTTGAACATAGAGGTACATCCCATTTTATAATATATTACTATACCCATTTCAGCTTTTTATTTATATCGAAACTCCAGACTATATTGGTATAACAAGAATCTAAATTGAATACTATCCAAAATCGATTACATAATTAACTAAAAGCCAACCCCCGATTCTAATTCGTTTATGTATATTTATAAACAATTGGTACCTCTTTTACTTCAACAAGAAGTTAATTAGATAACTTTGCCGTCCTATAAATCAACATACTTTATGTTTGAACCATCTTAAACTATTAAATATGAACTCTAATATCATTTATGGATGACTTTAGTTAATTAAAATGACAGCATGGTTATAACTAGTTGTATAACCAATAAAAATTAAATAGTTATACCAGCACCATGCCAAACTTGTTTAGAAACTCTAGAAATTATCATATTTAAGAAGAGAATAAGCACCAAATGAAAGAAAATTTTTGGGGAAAAGGTGAGGGGATAACTCGGCCAAGAGGAAAGAAGGAGAAGAAGAAAATATTTTTGATAAGGATGGAGGTTTTATTATTAAATAAGGTTACTTAGCCTTGAAGTAACTAAAAACTGACACGAGGTGTTCAGCCAAGCATGAGGTGTGATTTCTTTGCTTAATTCGGAGGAAAAAGGATGAGTAGTACTTAACTATACACTTGTGTAGTTCGAGTTTGTTTTAAGGAGAGCAATATTTAATTATTACTTGAATCAAAATTTCGGTTGTTTGAGATTTGATAGCTTTCGTTATATGGATCAAGTAATTCCTTATGGTCATTTATTATTTCACGGTTGAAATAATAAATCCTAAAAGAGCTGGGATTTGTAGTTTCTAGTCTACAGCGGCTTAGTGGCGTTGATACGAGAACCTCTTGAGTCTAGAAGCGTAGGAATAACCAATTTTCTGGGTAGGATCTTGATGGCTTTGGGGCAACTAGCATTTGATAGCGAAGATAGTGATTGATTGATGATTGATTTTCTTGGATCTTGGGCTTGTAAGTCTAATCAATCTTATAAATAGGTTTGTATAACTAAGGAGGCTGGTTTGACGTTGCAAAATCATAGAAGATAATATATGTGTCTATGAATTTTGCTTAGAAGTATTGAAATATCGCCGATTCTTAGACACTAACGTATATAACTATCCCCATGGTATATGAGATTTGGTATATGAGTTGTGTGCTTTAATACATGTCGAAACATCTTGTAACGACCCGCCCGGTTGGCATACACGAGGTTAAAGATCGTCAAATCTGAATCACGAGTCGGTCGATGGATGACTCGAATTCAAAAGACCCGCTTTGTCCTTAAATAAACCCAGTAAAAACAAGATACATGCGAAAGAAACGA
Source organism: Lithospermum erythrorhizon (assembly GCA_019722365.1). Lineage (NCBI taxonomy): Eukaryota > Viridiplantae > Streptophyta > Magnoliopsida > Boraginales > Boraginaceae > Lithospermum > Lithospermum erythrorhizon. The sequence goes on from JADFUC010001584.1 coordinate 47,980, forward strand.
TTTTTAAGAAAATGATCCATCGTGATATTTCATAACCATACAAATCAACCAAAATACAACAATCTCCTATGTACAAAATATCAACAACATTACGGTCTGAAAATTCAAAATAACAACAACATAGAAATCCGGACTACAATCAAAAACAATAAGGCTGACGGATCTGCTTAAATTAAGCGTCAGCTAGGCCACAGGAACACCGCGAATGCTCCCAGCGTTGAAGCACTTTTGTCAACGACACAAATGAAATGCCACCCCAGCGAATAGGGTGTGGTATGAAGGCTTGGTGAATACGTGTCTCAAAGAGAGTGGAAATTTATTCACGCTTGCGCATAGCATAATATAAAGATATTTAAAATTTGTATAATTTAATAGATATGTCATCTTATTCAACTCACAGGCCATAAAAAGAAAATATCATTAAGTTCATTATCATTGCTTGCATCGCCAAAAGTATATCAAAACCGACATTACTATGATCATACAAATTCATGAGCCCGTCAACTAAACAGCTGCACATTCTGTCTGAGACATTTAATAGTGATAATCGTGCATTTCAAGAAACAAACGACAACGTACTGATTTAGTCCATGACTCTCGCTGTCGACCAACAATGTAAAATATCACATTAAACAACTAGACCCATCGACTCCATGACTACGCGACAACGCTGGGTACTCTTTCGACTCCCGACTCAAAAACTCAATAAACTAGCAATCATATTTCAACAACTAATGCGCATATAATCAACCTCGACTGTGAGGGAGAAACTTTATGCTAGTCGACACTAAAGCCAAAATAACGCTTTTCATGCTTGAGGTCAGAGGCAAATACAACACACTCGTACAGTCTGAGGCAATGCGGATAGTACAACTCGACATACATCGACAACCTCTAAGGAACTCATTCTATGCATCGACCAAACACCCTAAAACCCAAAATGACCAAAAACAGCGGAAAACAACTCATCCCCAACCCGACTCGACCTGCATTCTCAAACTTCCTCATTCCACAAAAACACCACGCCTGACCCAACTGCTGGGCCAGCTAATCCATACTCAAACAATCAACACAGTATATAGATAAGCATCTTTCCGTAATTATCGCTTGAGTCAGCGCATTCACGAAAAGTAAACAAATCTACACCCGTAAGATAAATACTGCACCTTGGCTAGCAATATTAAAGGCGCTCGCTAATTAATCTAAGTTCATGCTGACTTCAAAAACTGCCGAGAATTCAAATTTACTACTTGCGCCATATTAACTCCATTTAGAGGCTTAGGTTAACAACTACTCAAGCTTAAAGTTTCAGTCGACCTTAACCTGATTTATCATAACGACCAAAACTCGGTGGCCGCCACGAGTTAAGATGCATCATGACACATACGAGGAGTGCAGTCGTGGATATGCCTCATGAACTTCATTTGATATTAATAATAAAATACTCTTTAGTCGTCAGCGGTGAACTAGCAATATGACCCAAAATAACATATCAACGTCTGAAACGTCACGTCCGTCAAAATATCTGACCAACAAAACCAAACTTAGTCTCACCGATACACATCCCGTAATAATGGTATGGTCATTGGCGGCAGTCGTAATATACAACAAAAAGTCTTGAAGCATCTGAGAGAGGAAAAGATAATGAAAGGCTGTGAGGACTTCACAATACTTACACCGCGCTTTCGCCTCTGATCTTAATCCCGTTTTATGGCGGGATGTTTCTAACGACTAATAAAGCGACAAAACTTCAATACTACCGATTCTCATTTTTAGGTAAGTAGCAGCACCTACTGTGGCACTCACAATCAGAGTGCAATACGTAATCGATTTTAGGCAACTTTTAGCAATTTTAATAACCTTTAATTCAAAATCGACTATTTACCAGCTTACGAGCTACCTCGGCTTATATTTTCTTCGATCAACTAAACATCAAAACTTTAACTCCAAAAAAACTATATTAAGGCCAGATAACACAACTTAAAGGGTGGTTTGAAAAAAGTCTACTGAGTCAACTAACACCACGTTGACATATTTCAACCCAAAATTGATTATTACGCTCCCAACCACAAAATCTAAGCTTAGGCGTACACCATACCATTTACAAAACTCTCAAAACTCAAAGTCATCATAGTCAGCAAAATTCAAACTTCCGCCCAACTTCTTAAAAAATACAAAAATTTCTGAACTTTAGGTACTTAAAGTGCTTAAGAGGGCAGTAAGGGGAACATCGACCCGACTTTTAACTTTCAACAACAAAGGAAGAGGACTTTCACAAGACCAAGACAAAAAGAGAAAGAAAAAAAAATGAAATGGTGGAGATGATGGTGAAGGTTCGGCCAAGAGGAAGAAAAGATAAGGACCACAAGATATTTTGTGGTGAAGATTATCTAATAGAGTAGACTTTAGGGCCCTGTTTGGTAAGCGGTTTTATTTTCCACTTTTCGTACTTAAATTTTTAATGAAAACGAATCCAAATATATTATTTCCCATGACATAATTTACTATTCAATTAATACTAGTCCCGGTATATCGATTTTATTCCAAAAATATTTATACTATCTCGGGTCCCTACCGGCGAAGCGATATATATAATCTGATTTAATCGTCTACAGCATACTTGGGTTATTTCCGATTTAGTTCGACTTCCCAACCACTCTCACGATTTTTCATTACTATGTCGACTTTAGTGGAAAGATTATGAAGCGTGGTTAAACAACAAAATTTCAGCCACTGAACTAATTTACCCATTTTCAACAATCTTTATTCCAAAACCAAAATACTATAGCTTTACTGACCAATTTCAACATAATATCTCAATGACATAAAAATCCGCAACTTACACTCCAAAATAACTATATTAGGTTGATAATATCTTTTACAATTTAAAAGGTGATTTGGAAATAGTCAACCCTAAAAGTCAACTTCTTAGCATTCACAGCGTTTGACTCAAAATCGATCATTATAGCTTCCCTAACCACGTAATCTAAGCTTAAAAAGATACTTTATACCATTTAAAGTCTCAGCTGAAAGTCAAGCAAAAGTCGAAACTTTCATAACTTAATAAAAATATAAAAAGTTACAAACTTTCTACTTAAGGTGTAGAGGATAGTGATGGGAAGGTAGTCAACCAAGTTATAGATCTTGAGCAACAAAGGAACAACTACTAGAAAATGAGCAAATGTGACATAATTATAAACCGTCCATGAAATGTCGCCGAACTTTGTGTGACATTCTTTACTGGCGATGTCACACCTCGAGAATAATAAAAACCCTTAAAAATTTCGGGTAAAAAGTACATGGCGATATAGTGACATTTGTGTGGCATAATAGTTTTCCAACAAAAATCACATGGCGTTATTGTGGCATAATAATTCGCTAAATGACATCCCCGCCGTAAAAATGTCATAGAGTTTTTCCGGGTAAACACAATGCCACTAAAACGTCACGGTTTCTTTCCGGAGTAGCAATGTCGTTGAAGCGTCACGGTTTTTAATAGGTATAATAATTGTGAGGTTTTACATATTATCTTACAAATTTTGATAAGTTGAGAAATCTAATTCTTTTTATGCGTAGCGTAATTGTAGAGCGTAAACTAAATTAACATTGTTTACCCAACTACGTATCGTTAGTGTGACGTTATGTATAATTAACAACACTAATAACAAATTTTTTTATAATTTATCATATTAATATTAACGAATTTATCATTTTTCTTAGAATGTGGCATTTATGAGACGTTATATTTTACTTGAATAAAAATTTAAATTATTTAGGAAAATAATTTAATAGTTTGTGTCGTTAATTATGGCGTTTTAATAATTATTTACTGTATATTTCAAATTAACTTTTTATTTAACTTAATATTCCTCATATCAATATTAACTAAATTTTTAATTTAAAATTACTTTTCCTAAAACTTAGATAATAACATTTGTGTGACATTAGATTAAATGTAATAAACATTTAAAATTATTTATAAAATTCAATTTAAAATTTATTTATTATTTGTGTTAATAATTTATTCATAAATTTCATTTAATCAATAATTTTATATCCAATTATGATATTAATTATATTAATTATGATATAATTTTTTCTAATATTAGCGGTTACGTGATGTTTAAGTAAATATTTAAATTAAATTAATTTTCTAATGTGGCGTGTTTGTGGCGTTACAATTTTAATTAGCAATATGTAATTATGATGTGAATTTCAAGTGCTTTTAATCAACAATTTTATATCAATATTTAAATTAAATTAATGTTTAATACAATGTGGCGTGTGTGGCGTTACAAATATTCTTTAATTAAATTAATATCTCGATTACGTCATATATGTCAAAGATTCAGAATTTCATTTATTCATTAACATAAAATTAAAATTAAAAAAAAATACACCATAATTTATTCAACCTTAAAGTCTACATAATTTATTCAAACATTAAAGTCTCCTAATAAGGTATTAGGTTAACAATCGAGGCCAGGTGAGACCGAAAGGAGATAATGCATGCGATCGGTCTTCCCGCGAGAATTCATGATACATTCGAAATCCGTAAGCGAACTCTCCTCGTACCATGTTGTTTCTTTGCACAAATTCAAATACTTCGTCGGTAAAGAATAATTTGGTGTGCCCGTTATTCTCAGCTTTGTGCCATTTTGAATTTTCACATCAAAAACTCTATCTAAAACTTTCAATTTTAAATTCCACTTATACTTAGAACAACTTGCCATTTCTGAGTAAAATCTTCGGGTATTTCTGTTCATCAACTGACATAACCGCTTATATATATATATATTAATAGCTACACCACGATAAGTAAAGTAATTATATAAAAAAAAAGTACATATATTACAAATCGAGGACTTGCGGGTTCGATAAGCATTCTATAAAAGCTATCGAGCTTAAAGGGTTCGAGGTTATCCAACTTTGAGGCATTTTTGGGAGAGATTTTGTGATTGTGAACAAAATGGATTGTGAAATCTAATTATTGAATATCTCGATTTATAATGGAAAAAATGTCGATAAGCGTCACAGCCACCCGCCATACGTTAACTAATTTAATGCGTCTTTCCCCAGCTTGCGACAAATGCGATTACACATGACATGTTTGCGGCGTTTCGTACATATAAATAGATTTCATAATATTACGAAAAGTGATTAAAATATTTATCTAAAAAAAATTCCTATATGACATTTTTGATACGTTTAGTAACATATGCGTCTTATCGTATCGTACTCTTAAAATATTCTAAAATTTAATCAAGGATATTAATTATTTATTTAATATTAATAGTGTGACGTTTTTGTGGCGCGTTGAATATTATTATATTTTATAAATTAATTATTTAATATTAAGTGTGTGACGTTATTATGGGCGTTGATATTATTATATGGAATTTAATTATTTATTTAATATTAATAGTGTGGCGTTTTTTATGGCGTTGATATTATTATTATATTTTATAAATTAATTAATTAATATTAATTATGTGGCGTTATTATGGCTTGATATTATTATTAATTATTTATTTGATATTAATAGTGTAGCGTTTTTATAGGCGTGTTGAATATTATTATATTTTATAAATTAATTATTTAATATTAAGTGTGTGACGTTATTATGGCGTTGATATTATTATTATATCGATTTAATTATTTATGTAATATTAATAGTGTGACGTTTTTATGGCGTGGCTAATATTATTATATTTTATAAATTAATTAATTAATATTAATTGTGTGACGTTATTATGGCGTTGATATTATTATTAATTATTTATTTAATATTAATAGTGTGACGTTTTTTATGGTAGCGTTGAATTATGTTATTGTCACTTTATTTAGTAAAATAAAATTATCTATAAATCATAAATAATTTCTTTGACATAAGATAATTAACTAATTATACGGAGGTATTAAATACAAAAGAAGAAGCTAGAGGAATTATCATTGCCAAAGAAACAATTTATTCAATAACATAATGAGTTAAATGCGTTAACATAAATTTAATGTATTACATTAATGAATTCAGAAGATATATACACCTTTCATTGCCTATCCGTTATATGCGGTTTAATGAAGAAATGAGGAATTGCGAATGTGGTTGTATCGTTATGTCTTCCTTTTGTTCTCGAAGTCTCGACCCGTCGGTCACTTTCTTGTGTAGTGTTGTTGAGTTCCGCGTCGAGTCCACTTCTTTTCATGGCGAGTGTTTAAATATCTATATCTTGATTTCATAATATTCTAAAAAGTGATAAAATATTCATCCAAAAAAAAAAATTACAATATGACATTTACGGCGTTTAAAACATACGATTTACAAAGCGTCACATTCTTTAAAAATACATATAATAATGTTTTAAAATATTACGAAAGAAGTAATTAAAAAGATATTAATTAGATCGTCACAAATACAAAATGCATACGATGAGTATATTCAAAATTTACACTATTTGTATTTATCTAAAAACCAGATTTAATTTATGACATTTGTGTGACGTTTGGTAATATGCGTATGCTTATACATGTCATACTGCTTAAAATATTCTAAAAATTTAATTCAGTTCATCTATAAATATTTTAAGCGACACTGCGTTTAAGCGTCGCATGGTGAGTATATTTTAAATTGATTAAAAGATAATGAATTCATGCGTAAATATTTATCTAAAAAACAAATTACGTGATATGGCGTGTATTGTGTGACGTTTGATAATTCTTACGCCATATACATATCTACGCTTTTAAAAATCTCATTTTTTGAAAAATACATATAAATAGATTTTAAAATAATATTACGAATAATGTTATTGTCTTTTATTTATTAAATAGAATTATGTATAAATCATAATAATTGTATTGATATAAGATAATTAACTAATTAGCAATTTATTAAATACAAAAATGAAGCTTGAGAATTATCGTTTGCAAAACAAGTTGTTGATAACATAATGAGTTCATGCGTTAACATACAGATTTAATGTATTACATTAGTAGACAAAATGTACAAATAAGATTCAGACCTTCAGCAAAGAATCTTGACTAATTTTTCAATTCTTGATTTCATTTCCATTTTGTTATATTTTAGAAGACCGAAGATAATTGTCTTTCTCTGCAATCGGTCTGACGGGATCCTTCCATTGCCACGTTCAGCCAAAAGTTGACCTCGGACATTCTGTGAATCGGCGACAGCGAATTTCTTCCGCAGTGATTGGATGACAAACTAAATCGCAGCGACACCTAACTATTTCATTTTTTATGCCCTCAAAGTTGGAAGACTTTTGAATTTGAGACATTTTTTTAGAAAGTAATAAGATGTTTGAATAATTTAAATGAAAGAAAAATGTAACGACCACGCTGAGTCGGCATGCGAGGTTAAGATGCATTATGACGCGTATCTTAGAGTCGCCCAAGCGATGGATCTGATAACAACATACCTGCTTGACATTATCAAAATAAAGCTCCTATTTCCGTCGTGGTGTTCCAACTGATGCATCCAACAAAATAACGGACAACGAGAACACAAATCAAAATACATCGTAAGGAAAGTATGACATGAGACTGCGTCGATATATGTCTGACCACTTGAGTCTCAAATACAAATTTTCAACAAAAAGAAATGACTGATGAGGACTTCTATACCGCATACCTCTTTTATGATCTCACGCGGCTTCAGCCAAAACCGCTCCTCGGCCACTGGCGATCGCTCCTAGAAACTGGGCATGAAAGCGCCCGCCCATAGAGAATAGAGAGTCGGCTATTAAGGCGAGTGAATACAAATATATCACGATTTGGTCCCTCGTATATTTCGGGCCGATATATATATATATACAATTATTAGCAAGTTACATGATGAATAAGCGTCAAAAGTCAGAGATATCTGCGTAGGCTCTGACCTGAGCAGCAGCATTACTCGTAATGGAAACGATCACAACACACAAAATCATCAAGCTAGAGGAATCCACTCCAAATAATACACGTATGAATCCGCCTCCAAATAATACACATATGAGGAATCCACCTCCAAATAATACACATATGAGGAATCCGCCTCCAAATAATCGGATGAGGCCTCGCCAATCCCCTGGAGCCAGTACGCCCTCCCGATGTTCATATCGCGCCCGAACCTCCGAATCACGGGCGACCCTCGCGATATGCACGCGCTTGAGCCTCCCGGTCGAGTCACCACCGCTCATAAAATAACACATAAGCAATGTCTATGACCTTGTAGCAGCCTTTGCTTGTGCCTTGCGGCCACACACACACGATTTCATAACATAGATTACATCAAGAAACTATCTCATGAATGTAACTTCATAATCTCAATTATGTCTGCGTACTTCATGTCATAGTTATCTCCTTAATGTCAATCAAATCTCGATTATTTCATAATATAAATCATAAATCCACAATTTCCACGTAATATCGATCATAGCACGCACAATACACATATCAGATAGTCTCAGCAAATACATGAAAATATATAACATGATATATATATATGAAAGGTCCCATTAAATTGAGATTTGTACTCACACCAGTCCAAAAGTAATGTAATGACCTTGGCGGTCTTCGTCTTTAGATCATTTCGATTCTATTCAAAGAAATTAGATATTATAATACATTCCATAGAGTACTCTCTTAACATATATGTACCCAAGTGTTATACCGCGCGTCTCACGATTCAATTTATAAGCTGCTTACTTGAGGATTACATTCCCGAAGATTGATATCGGTATAACGTTCCGACATAACTATATTGAGATAACCGCCCAAAATCTAGGTATTCGTCATCCTTAATTACTCAATGATAACCTCTAGCTTACATTCTAAACAACCCGGTAATCAATTGACAACTAATTAATCCATTAAATCTGACCTCGATTGATCACGAAAGCTATCTAGAACTTTCCCAAACTTTGCCATGCAAATTCTCACACTATCATGCTCCGAAAGCAAATAATTACATAAAAGCAACCGTATTAAAGTCGCTTTACTTATTACCCAATTTTAATGTCAATTTAAGAAAAGTCAATAAAAGTCAACATACTTAACACACCTTTCCCCAACCCAGTAACTACTGAAAATCATCATTAAATCTCGCGATACTCGAGATAACATTTCTATACCATTATAATTTCAAGATCTAAAGTCAACAGCGTTCATAAAGTCAACTCTTCAAAAACTCAAGAGAAATACTCCAAAATATTTGAACTTTCTTACCTCAGCGTGAAAGAGAATGTCTCTGGGGAATCTCTCAGAAAATTTTAGGGCCAAAATTTCATACGAATTTGGAAAGAAAATTGAAAGAACAAAATCAAGGAAAATGGTGGAGAAAATTCGGCCCCGAGAGGAGGGAGAAAGAGGATGAGTTTGTGTTTGAATAATCTTGAAGGTGATGGGATGATTAAAAAAGTGTCACCGTGAGGTCGCGCCCCAAAAATATCTTAATTGGGCTACGACCTGGATTCGGTTTTCGAACGATTTAAATACCGATTTAACAACACCCAAGCTACAATATAAGCTTTTTAACTTCTAATCCCCCAAATAATATTATACACGCTCGATTACAACTTTAAAATCTTAAATACCAAATCATGTGCTATCAGCCGTCGATTAAATGCATATCTCAACGATTCAACTTGAAAATTTCGATTTCTCCTCGAAATACTCCGCTGGCAACTAGTATCTTATTTCATAATAATATCACAGACGGGTTATCCACAAAAATCAAAGTCACATTGAAAAGCGTGTATGGCGTTAATAGAGAAGCACCTACCGGCGTAGGGGAAAATGAAATTTCAAATGCGGTGACATGTGTATGGCGTTAAGTAATATTTATTTATATAATTTATCTATTTTAACCTTACGTACCAAAAGAAAGCCACGCGTGTCCGCCATAAGCGTCGCACGTAGCCCGCCCCTAATTAGTGAAACCAATTCCACCGAAACCAAAACCAGCTTGAAATCATTTCCACGCTGGCCTTGTAGTACCAGCAGCGCCTCACTCCTCTTGCGTCGGCCGCCTACGGCGCTACTTGGCCCAGCCCCACTTCATCGGCCTCCCCCTCCCCGCCCCCTTTGCCGTACCAGCGGCCCGCTTGCATGGTACCAGCCGTAGCGCCACTGCTTGCATCCGGCGCTACGAGGCCACTTGACCTACCCGACACATTTCAGAAAAAAGTGTGGCATTATCTTAAAAAGTCAAGCCCATAAACATCGTGTAGTTTTTGTGTTGTAAGTTATAGCGAGTAATGCATGTTGATTTATTGTAAGTATATATTTCTTGAATTGTTTGACTTTTTTGTTTGACTTTTTTGTGTTGTAAATCTAATTTTTTGAAAAAAACATGTTTGTTATTTACTTGTTTTGAAAGGAGTAAAGAAGGAGTTTGTGTAAATATGTTTGTTATTTATTTGTTTGAAAAATAAATATTTGATTTTTGTTTGATTTTAGTAAATCTGATTTTTCGTTTGATTTGTAAATATGTTAATGTGAGTAAGTATGTGATTTAGTTTGCATTTTAGGAAGTAAAAAGTTTGCATTTTAGTTTGCTAACGTTTCAAAAGTTGGAGTGTTTTGAATGAACAGTTTGTAGATGCGTTGTAGAAGAGGAGGTAAACGGGATAAGTGGCCCGGAGGCACATATCATCTTTCGTACGAATATAAAATGGAACAACATAAAAAGAACCAAGGTCGTGGTAAACATTTGAAAGGCGTTGATAGAGAGCCTTGATGTCTAGAATCTGTGATCTGATCCCGGCTGACCGGCGCCACTTGTCTACGCTGTTAAGTAGCCGTCGTGATGGATCAATATTACGGGAATGCGAGCAGGCAAATGTTGAGACCTTTATGAGGAATAGTATCATTGCTGAAATTGATACTCCGCTATATGCCGAGATAGATGCACTAGATAGGCGGTCAGGAGGTGGAAGCCATCGTATGCGTAGTGCTTGATTGGCTTCGAGAAGCGATGAGATGCCGGAAGAAGCGGAAACATATCGTCCATCCAGCCGCGAAGCCAATTCTGTGGTTCGCGGTGAAGGTTCAGAAGCTACGCAAGTACCTCGAGGACATGCCAGACCACGCCACGGCTAACTCCCGGCAGAATAAACCGAGGGATATGTCATTACATGGGCGAGTAAGTATTCAAATAATAATTCTTGTATAATAATGTATTATACATAAATAACTATCTTGTATTGGCTTGCTTCAATGCGCCCCGTACCAGCTCGCTTTCAACCTCATAGAAATAGTATACTACATATATTATAGTACAAAGTTTAGAAGCCCAACATACGCTTGAAAGATGTGAATCTTGGTTTCGACATCCTCCTACAGATTTCAACTTCCTCCACTCGTTGATTTCGCGAAACACGCCCTTCAAAGCTTGCTTGACTTTATTCCGCGACCTTTTTCGCCACGATCAAAAATTTTCAACTTTGGTTTCTCTTCATACGTAAGATCCTCTCCGAGCTCCATTTGGTTGTGACTACAGATATGGGATTAGGTAAAGGATATCTTCCACCAAGCATGACACATGAAGCATTATGAATTAAATCGATCTTTGGAAGCGATGCCCGAGCGATAGGCCAGGACCAACTGCGCCTTGATCTCATACGGGCCAGGTATATCTTGGGCTCAACTTTCCCCTCTCTTTCCCGAATCTCAGCCTTTTTCCATGGGGATATTCTCAAGAATACTGTCGCGATTTCAAAGTTTAAATCCGCCCGGCGGCCGATGCGCATACATCTTTGCTATCTTGCGCCCCGGCTTTGAGTGTTCTTTGTATCAATTTTATTCTCTCTGCGATCTTCCTGACTTCGAACCATACACTTTTATCCCCGGCCGTTTCCAGTGGCCCGGAGTCTACATTTCTGCCATTACAATGCTTGAATGGTGGCATCAATCTTGGCGTGAAGCTATTGTACTATACAGAAACTCCGTTTTAGAGCGATTCATCGTCAATTCCGGAAAAATTCAACCTGCTTGAGGCCCACTTGACATATCCTCCGATGTTTGAATTGTTCTCTACATTGCCATCGTGGATGAAATGATGTATAAAATTGACCACCGTCCCATCGACTTCTTGAAATCCTTTCCAAAATGCGGAGGTGAATCTAGCGTCACCGATCGATACAATGAATCGCGGCAGCTCCCGTGCAATCGCACAACTTGATCCACATCTGACCTGCCATTGCTGGGAGTGAAAGCTTAATTGGTAAGAAATGGTAGAGATTTCGATAGTGCATCCACTATGACGATGCCGTCATTAATACCGGCGTCCTCGGAAGTCAAAAGCAAAGTCCATCGTAATAGCCAACCAGTCACTCTGGAATAGGAAGGGTTACGATAGCCCGTGAGTCGGTGTTCTATGCTTAACTTTCTTGTAGTCGGACATTTATTGATATTCGGCCAATTTCCTGCTTCGTGATGGGCCGCTGTCACAACAACTTTTAAGTCTCACATACGTCTTTGTACCACCGGGATGCATCTTTGTATGGGCGTTATGAGCCTCGTCAAAATCTCCTTTTGACTCCGAGGAATAAGGAGCGAATAATCTAAATGCGTTGTAGAGCTCCGTCACCGCCTGGTAGTCTGGCTTCCATTTCTTGACTTTATTATTTTGTAATTTCTCGTCTTTTTTCTTTCACTCCGGTATTCGATCACTTGGGGGCAGTCGAACCCTTATTTGTGCTTAGCAGAGCCACCGTCGACTCCGGCAAATTAACGCCCAAGTTAAGCTTCGTTTCATTTTAATGGCTCCTTAATCTTTCCTTCCGACTGGCGTCGACTACTACGCTCATTTCCGGGGATGATACTGATAAGAAACATCCATAATATTTGATAAACTCCATCCGCGCCATTTTCAGTTGAATCTCTGCGTTGGGAGGTATTTCAAACTTTGTGATCATTAAAAATTTTGCAGAATGCGCCCGTACAAATAATACTCGAATCTTAAAGATGCGAACCTGATAGCGGTAGCTCAAATCGTGTGTTGGATAGTTTTTCATGATTTCTCGAGGCTGTCGCGTGCATGCGCTACGCTTACCATGTTGCGTTAACACTTTTAGCATCGACCCCACGATGGCGGCCAGCGTCGGCTATACGACATAGCCATCACGTCACGGCGGAAAATTAAATGCGGCGCGGTGAGTGATTTCTTTCAACTCGTTTGAGCGCGTTCGCGATCACAAATTTCAACAAATGGAACTCGCACTACAGTCAACTTTAAGTCATGGGTGTGCTTGATAATTGAGAAGTCTTGTATAAATCTCCGATAGTATCGGCCCAGACCGGAAAACTCCGTATTTCGGTAACAGCAGTGGGTGCGTTCCAATTAAATCACGGCTTGACTGCTTTTGAGGATCAGCAACATACCTACTCACACAGCGAAATCCACTGTGGCCCAGCGCACTTTCTCAGCAAAATTCACACTTGGAAAATTTAGCATACGATTCATTTTTTCCTCAGAAAGTCTATATGATCACCGAGTGTTCTTAAATGCTCTCCACTGTTGCAGATATATCAAAATGTCGTCAATGAACACCACCACAAATTTATCCAAGTAAGTGCGGAACACCCGATTCATAAGGTCCATAAATGCGGCAGGGGCATTCGTCAATCCAAATGGCATCACCAAAAACTCGTAGTGCCCATATCTTGTTCTAAAAGCTGACTTTGATACATCATCCTCCTTAATCCTCAATTGATGGTAGCCTGACCTCAAGTCAATCTTAGAAAATACGGGCATCCGCTTGATTGATCAAGCGGATCATCAATCTGAGCGGATGCTCGATTCTTAATGGTTACTTTGTTACATTTGTCTATAATCGTCTGGCGACCTCAAAGATCCGTCCTTCTTAGCAGCCGAATAACAGAAGACTCCACAAAGGTGAAGCTACTTGGTCGAATGAATCCTTTATCCAACAATTCCTGCTGATTGCGTTTTCAACTCCTTGACTCAAGTAGGGCACCGTTTCTATAAGGTGCCATAGAAATCGGGTAGTACCGGGAATCGATTCTCAAACTCCACCTCGCCTTGAGAGAAGTCAGAGCAATTCTCGGAAGCCACGTATCAACATCTTTCTACCATGACATGCACCTCTTTCAAATCAACCTTCTCTTTGCTTGTGTAAACAACATGGGCAAGATAAGCAATACATCAACTTCTCGACATCTTATGGGCAGCAAAGTGAGAAATGAGACAAGAGGAAAGTTTTTCTATCGCCTAGGAAGAAGATCTTAGATCTACCCGGGGACTAGATATTTAATCTTCTTAAGATGACAATCTATCCTTTGCATGATGTTTCCCCGACCAATCCATTTCAGGAATAAGATCAAAATCATTCATCTCAAAAGGTAATAAATACATCTCCAGGACATTGATTTCCGATCCTTATGGGACAATTTCTAAGTACACTTATCAATCTTAGAGACTCTCACTTTAGGGGTTAAATTAAGTGGAATAGAAAAGAATTTCTCGAGTTTTAGGAATCTGTTGGAGAATTTGAGAGATATAAAGGAATATGAGTAGCTCCGGAATCAAACAAGACTTGCTTCCAACCAGCACGTAAATGTAGAGTACACATGACCTGCAGAGAATCCGAGCTTAACTATTTGAGTAGCGCAAATATCGCCGCGACTAGTTCGGCGCCCGTCTGTCAGGTCACGGTGACGCTACTTTACTGACTACTCCCAGCTCAGCCAAGCTTCCTACATTAGATCGACCTCACTTTGACTTCCTTGATAAACTGCAAACAAATGTCTTTAGCGCTCCAGCTAACAACTACGTCTGCAGGGACAATCGGTGATGTGTGCCGCTTCACGTAGCATCGATAGCAAACCACCGCTACATGCCGGCATTCCCGCTGACTCATGACCGGTTTACGCGAAAGCGGAAACACCCGTAGTCACTCTGCCTCCTCATTACCCTAAAGTTCCCAGGACCGATTAAAGACACAGGCATAAAGCAGTAATGCTTGAATTGAGAATTGGCAACGGGAGGCGCTAAGCGACTCTGCATGGCAGCCACTTATTTGTGATGGGCGTCCACGAAACCCCCGGAGAACTTCGTGACCGGCCATCTTGGAAGCATCCTTATCTTCCTCTTTTTCTCCCCGCTCTTTGAATGACTCGGCCAAAATCCATACATAAGGCGTCGTTCTTAGCTCATGGAAAGTTGTATAATTTTTGAGTGATAACACAGTGCGAATCTCATGTCATTCAGGTCTGAACCTCTCGATCCTGCTTCCACCATTAGGATTCACCTGGGAAGTGACGGCGAGATCAGCGAATCTTTTCTCGTAGTCATTTATCTTTCTTTTGCCCTTCTTTATTTGGATCAATTACCTACTCGACATATGCGCTTTGAAGACAAAAGCTCCACCGAAATAATTCCCTTGTGGTGATCCTTGACAGGTGTCCGCTTGTGCATGATCAAAGATACGTGTACATTCTCCACGCTGATCTCGAGCTCAGCGGAGTGGAATGCATGGGCTGCCCGAATATGGTCGCCAACTCCCGGTAACTCCGTAGGCTCGGAATATACTCTTAGTCTCGAATGAACTCTAATGCCTGGATAGGAGAATCGGCTCAGCGAGCCGAGGCGGGTCAGCTCCGAGCGGTCAAATAGGCTTTACTACGTAACTCCGCTCGCCTTGGCCCGGCGGGAGACTACATACCGTCTCCACCAACATTTATCCCGGAATCCACGTGGCCCGTGCCCCAGAGCTGTCAGCTACCAGCAATCTTTGTCCACATTTGCGACTCTGGCGGCTTCTACCCTTTCGCGCTCTACCGCTGGCCTCTCGCGAGGCTCTCTCGGCTGGCCGCTGTACCCTGCAGCGAAGCAGAGACTGCGTGGCGGCATCACCGGCAGGTCTATAAAATAACGAAAGGAAGGATCGAGACCCCACAAGAAAATTCCCATATCGACAACTCACAACAACTATCGACCTAGGCGCGTAACTTGTAGCTGACACCGCTTAAGACCACAGACCTAAGCTCACGATGCAGGTATATGACCACTTTGAGTCGGCCACGAGGTTAAGATCATTAACAACACAGCTGCCGGAGTCACCAAGCGATGGATACAATATGACATACCACTGTAGAGCATTATCAAAATAAAGCTCCTATTTCCGTCGTGGTGTTCAGCGGTACATCAGCCAAATAACGGACAACAGAACACAAATCCAAAATACATCATAAGGAAAGTATGACAACGGACTCGTCGATATAATACAACCCGCGGTCTCAAATATACAAATTTTCAACAAAAGAAATAAGGCGTGAGGACTTCATGCGCGCGCTTTCGCGCATGATGCCGCGGCTAAAATAAAACCATTTCGCCGGCCAGCGCCAGCGATCGCTCCAGAAACTGGGCATGAAAGCATCGCCCATAGAGAATAGAGGTCGGCTATTAAAAGGCGAGTGAATACAAATATCACGAGATTTGGTCCTAGAAAGTATATTTTCGGGCCGATATATATATATATATACAATTATTAACGAGTTACATGATGAATAGCGTCGAAAGTCACGAGAGATAATACAGCTGAGCCTCTGACCACGAGCGACACGTACTCGTCTAATGGAAACAATCTGGCACACACAAAATCATCAAATGAGAATCAGCTCCCGAATAATACACATATGAGGAATCGCCTCCAAATAATACACGTATGAGGAATCCGCCTCAAATAATACACATATGAGGGAATCCGCTCCAAATAATCGGATGAGGCCTCGCTTTCGAATCCTCCGGCCAGAAATTTCACGCCCCGCCGATGTTCATATCGCTTTGAGCACTCCCGAATCGCAGGCTGACCCTCGCGATATGCGCGCGCGCGAGCACTCGGTTCGAGTGCTTGTGCATTTCCTTAATTAACACGTAAGCAATGTGGCTTGTCTAGCATTATGTATGTGTAGCGACATGTGTGTGCTGACCCACCTTGATTTAAAACATGAATTACATCGAAAGCCTTTCATGGCCTTAACTTCATAATCTCGGTGTAATGTCATAGCATTAACCGTAATCATAGTTATCTCGCTAATGTCGATCAAATCTCGGTTATTTCATAGCTAATAAATCATAAATCACAATTTCCACATAATATCAATCGTAGCCCTGTAATCTGTATCGAATGATCTCAACATTTATGAAAAATATATAACATGATATATATATATGAAAGGTCCCAAGTAAATTGAGATTTGCTTTTCCTTTCGAGTCAAAGTAGTAGCAACCGGTAAGAAGCGTGCTTCGTCTTAAGATCGACTCGATTCACATTCAAAGGAAATTAGATATTATATTACATTCCATAGGCTCTCTTAACATATATGTGTACCCCAGTGTTATACGCGTCGCGGTCGAATTTATAACTCTTGTAAAGGATTATTCCCAAGATTGATATCGGTATAACATTCAGAGCGTAACTATATTGGTCATGACTTACATGCAAAATCTAGGTATTCGTCATCACTAATTACTCAATGATAACCTCGCAAACCGTTCTAAACAACCCGGTAATCAATTGACAACTAATTAATCCATTAAATACAACCTCGATTCAATCACGAAAGGCCTCTGAAGCTTTCCCGAACTTTCTCGGCTAAAATTCTGCACATCGTATCGAGCCAATAATTCTATACCCCAAAACAACCATATTAAAGTCCTTTAACCTCATTCACCAAATTTAATGTCGATTTAAAGAAAAGTCAATAGAATCAACATAACACTTACACCTTTCTAACTGATAACTACTAAAATCTTATTAAATCTCAGCTAAAATGCTCGAGATAACATTTACATACACGTTATAATTTCAAGATAAAGTCAACTTGACATTCATAAATTAACTCTTCAAAAACTCAAGAAATGCTCCCAAAATATTTGAACTTCTTACCTCAAGCATAGAGAATGTCTAGAAGGGAATCTCTCGAAAATTTTTAGGGCCAAAGCTCGCCCAAATTGGAAGAAAATTGAAGAACAAAATCAAGGGAAAATGGTGGAGAAAATTCAGCCAGAGGAGGAGAAGAGGATAGATTTGTGTTTGGATAATCTTAGAAGGTGACGGGATGATTAAAAAGAACAAACTGGGGTCCTTTGAAAATATCTCTCGGCCCATTTCACCGACACCGTTCGGTTTCGTTTCGATTTACAAATACCGATTTAACAAGCATAACTCTAATATAACTTTAACTTCTAATCCCCCAAATAATATTATACCATTCGATTACAACTTTAAAATCTTAAATACCAAATCATGGCCTTAAATCGATTATTCATATCTCAACGATTCAACTTGAAAATTCTGATTTCTCCTCGAAATACTCCACCGAGCAACTGTGTACTATTTCATAATATTAATACAGACGAGGTTATCACAAAAAATCAAAGTCACGGTGACATGTGTATGGCGTTAAATAGAAGAGAAGCTTTCCTACGGCGTGGGGGAAAATGAAATTCAAATGCGTTGGCTTGTGTGTATGGCGTTAAAATATTAATATTTATTTATATAATTTATCTATTTTAACGCCGTACCAAAGCGTCGCGTGTCCCGCCATAAAGCGTCGCGCGTAGCCCGCTATTAATTAGGCAATTCCTGAAACCAAAACCACAGCTTGAAGTCGTCGGCGCCACGGCGCTTGTGGTACCCACGGCTTGACGCCTCCCCTCACGCCGTGACGCCTACAGCGCGGCTTGAAGCCTGCAGCGCCCCAGCTTCGCCGGCCTCCCACTTACGCTTGCCTTAATGCAGCTTGACCCATTGGCAGGTACCGGCCGTCCAGCGCCCTGTAGCCGTGACGCCCTGCAGACCCACTTCAACCCTCTACCCGACACCCACTCAGAAAAAGTCAACACATTATCTTAAAAAGTCAACTATGGCCTATCATTGTAGTTTTTTGTGTTGTAAATTCTTAGCGAGTAATGCAGAGTTGATTTATTGTAAGTATATGTTTCTTGAATTGTTTACGACTTTGTTTGACTTTTTGTTTGACTTTTTTTGTGGTGTAAATCTAATTTTTGAAAAAATATGTTTGTTATTTATTTGTTTGAAAGGAGTAAAGAAAGGAGTTTGTGTAAATATGTTTGTTATTTATTTGTTTGAAAAAATAAATATTTGATTTTTGTTTGATTTTAGTAAATCTGATTTTTCGTTTGATTTTGTAAATATGTTAATGTGAGTAAGTATCTGATTTAGTTTGCATTTTAGGAACTAAAAAGTTTGCATTTTAGTTTGCTAACGTTTCAAAAATTGGTGTGTTTTTCTCAAAAAGTTTGTAGATGCGTTGTAGAAGAGGAGGTAAACGGGATAAGTGGCCCGGAGGCACATATCATCTTTCGTACGAATATAAAATGGAACAACATAAAAAGAACCAAGGTCGTGGTAAACATTTGAAAGGCGTTGATAGAGAGCCTTGATGTCTAGAATCTGTGATCATGATCCACGGCTTTTTATACACTTTATTCGTAACTGCATCATCGATGGATCAAATATTACGAAATGCGGCGAGCAAATGTTGAGACCTTTATGAGGAATAGTATCATTATTTGAAATTTGATACTCCATTATATCTTGAATAGATCATTTAAGATATGATCGGGGAGGTGAAACCATCGTGTACATAGTCTTTGATTGAAACTCGAGAAGAGCGATGAGATCTAGGAAGAGCAAACATAATATCAAATCACCACTTGAAGCAGTCCATTGGTTCAGCGGTGAGGTTCGAAGCTATGAAGTACCTAGGGACATGCCCCGGACTTCAACTCCGGCGGAATAAACCGAGAGGATAATAAATTATTAGGCGAGAGTAAGTATTCAAATAATAATTCTTGTATAATGTATTATCTATAAATATGTATCTTGTATATTGGTCGATTTAGTAAAGTATCTTGTGTTTTAATAAATATGTAGAATTATCTTGTATATTTTTAATTTTTGTTTCATTGAAATAAGGGTTGTTAGGTAGAACAAGTGTCTATTTGGTTTCTTCAGGAAATGCGATTTGAGTGGGGTGAAATGTTGGGACGGGTGGAAGAACTTATTGATTCCCGGTGAATGCAAACGTTTGTGGAATAAGCTTAGTTGTAGTGTTTTTAGTGGCATTTATGTTATTTGTGAGATGTAGTTGAGTAACTAACAAAATATTATTTTATTTATAGAATTACTTTGATTTGGAGGTTGATGAATGGGAGTGAAAATCCATTCTATAAGCGGCTACTCACTGATGCAGAAGGCTATTGGTGCGGTGAAGAGGCGCTACATGTTAACAAGGCGGATGATGATGTGAGGACCAGTTAGCGGAGCAAGCGCAAAGCGGATGCGAGCTTCAATTTGTTTGGGATTCCTTTGTTGGCTTATTTGGGCGACCCGAAGCGTTGCGGCGTTCGAGAAAGTCTGCGAAGAAAGAGTCGAGCGACAAAGGTGTGGGGGAATATGGGTTGGGGAAATGTCAGTGCGAAAAACCGAATGAGAATTACGAGTAAGTTTTGATTACTTACATGTATTTAAATTTGTTAATTTGTGGTTCGTTCTTTTAATAGAGTTTGAATTTAATGTTTATCTCACTATGAAGAAAAAAAGCAGGGGTTAGAGCCTGCCAGTTCGAAATGCTTCTCGAAGCGAAATCGTAAGAAGAACTATCTCGAGAGTCTGACGTTCATAACAAAAAATTCAAATAGCTTGGGTATTCTATAACATTGCTTTACTTTATTGAAATGTTAAAGTAGTTGATTGTGAGTATGTTGAAATGTTTGAAGCCAACTGCGACGTTGAAATGTTTGAAGTAGTTGATTCTCTTTTGTTCGATTGATATCGGGGAAGCCTCGCGGGGAGTTCGAAATCTTGTCGGATACTTTAAAGATTTGTGATCGGTTGGTCATAAGATCTGAGGATTGTCGGGAGAGAGAGGATGCATCTCGTTGTCGTGACACGGACATCTTTAAGAGTTTGTCACCGGCCAGTAGAGTGGAGTAGAATGTAGAGGTAGAAAGTGGGCGTTTGGTGGCGCTTGGAAATTCGAGTCGCGGAGTTGGATGATCTAAGGGGGCGCGGCGGTACCCGACCAAAATCTTCTTTGCGGAAGGCAATTAAATGCGATCGTTATTGAGGCGCGAGGATGCTCTTAAGTCATGGCCAATTACCTTGTTATTATTTGATTACGAGGCTAGGGTGATTTTTGATTAACATTTATTCGTTCAATTATTTTCCCAGTTTTGTTGATGGTTTACTTTATGTCGAAGTCTTTTACTTGTTAAAACATTATCGTGACAGTTGGGAGGTTTGTTGAGTTAGATAAGTCCATGAGATTGTCCTTTGAGTGAGAATGATAGGATTTCAATGGTTGTGTGGACTACTTAGTTTGAGTTAGTAGACTTTGATCTTATTTTGAATTTATGGATTGGTTGGGGAGACATATTTATTTAATATTACTTTTGCCACCGTATGGAGGTCGTCTTTGTGGTCGGGTGGGCAGATCTATTACATTTATTGGGGTGGGAAGATCTTACGCCGAATTTTATTTGACATGAGGCCGGGAAGTTGATGAAGAAGGTTGTGTTGGAGTTACGGGTATGTGGTCAACTTGGAGAGGAGAAGCCGGGTGGAGGATGTTCGTGTTGTCAGTAGTATGTTGATATTTTTCGGTTGCGAGGGGTTCTTACCCAGCGAGAGTGGACTTCGATTGAGGGTAGATCACGGTACTGCTTGATTTCTATTGCTCCGTATAGAATGGCTCGAGCAGAGTTGAGAGATTTGAAGACTTCCGTTCACGAGGCTGATTTGATAAGGGGTCATCGGACAGTGTTTCCACAGGTCAGTGCGCGATTCTGTTTGTGAAGAAGAAGGATGGTACGTTGAGGTTGTGTATAGGCTACAGAGGCGGTTGAATAGGGTTTTACGTCGAGCGGGTTATCCGTTCTTAGAGGATAGATGATCTATTACCGACCCAGTTGAGGGATGCTAAGGTGTTTTCGAAGATTGATTTGAGATTCGGTTATCACCAGGTTGAGGATCGGGGAGGGGCAACATTGAGGAAATTAGCCTTTACGTCTGGTATGGAGCGCTACGAGTTTATGAGAGTATTGTCTGATTTGGGTTGGTAATGCACAGCGTCATTCATGGATTTGATGAATCGGGTGTTTCGGGAGTTCCTAGATAAGTTTGTGATTGTGTTTATTGATGACATTCTGATCTACTCGAGTGGTGAGGAGGAGCCGCGGCCAGGGCAGCTGCGGGTGGTGTTGGAGGTATTGAGATGGCACCGGTTATGCATGAGTTACTTGGCGTGTGAATTTTGGTTGCTTGAGTATAGTTTTTGGGCCACGTGTTGTATCGAGGCGAAGGTATTTGTGTGGATCCCGAAGGTGTGAACAATTGGGGCGACCAGCGAGTGTGACAGTGAGGAGTTCATGGGTTTGGTTAGTTGTCTGAGGTTTATTAGGGAGCACCTGGTTGATTGCGGAGCCAGATGACCAAGTTGACCGGGAAGGGGTGTTCCTTTTTTCAAGAGTTGATGGCGACTCTTGCACGGTTTTGGCCTTATCGTCAGGTGTTTGAGGGGTTACATGATACAGCGATCGCGTCGCGCGGAGGTTGGGTTGTGTGTTGATGCGAGAATGGGAGAGTGATTGCTTATCTTACCGGCGGTGAAGAACCGTAAGGAATTTTAGACTCGCGTCTTGAGTTGGCGGCCGGTTGTTTTTCTGTTGAAGTTGTGGAAGCGTGCTTGTATGGGTTAGAAGTCGATTTTCACCCAGATCATAAGATTACGAAGTACCTCCCGACCCGAGGAAGAGACTGCGAATTTGAGGTAAGGGAGATGGATGGAGTTTATTAGCGACTACGATGTGACTATTGAGTATCGCTTTAGGGAAGGCGAATATTATAGCCGGATGCTCGAGTAGGAAGGGAAGGCTAAAGACCCAAGGTAGAGATGGAAGCATCTAGGAGTTGATCTCAAGGTTGGTAGCAAAGGTGAGTTGTTGGCTCAAGTGGCAGAGGTTCGGCACATGCTGCTGATCAATTTTTAGAGCTTTTTGCAAGCAGATGAGAAATTATAGAATATCATTAAAATTGGAGGTAGATCGGATTTAAGTGGTTGATGATAGTGGTGCTTTGAGAATGAATGGTAGGTTGTTAAGATTCGGATTACGAGGAGTTGAGAGGAGATTCTTGATAAGGCTCATAATCTTTCACTTATAACGTCATCCCAAATAACTTTCTGAATGTATCGGGGACTTGAGATTGGTTTATTGGTGGCTTGGAATAAAAATTCTGAGTTTGTGGCGGGTGTTTGATTTGTCGGCAGTGAAGATTGAGCATAGACACCTGCTTGGTTTGTTGTAACCACTTGATTCTGAATGGGCGTGGGAGAAGCGTTAGCGTGGATTTCTTAATTGGACTTCTAGATCGTCGGGCGGAGCGATGGAATTTTGGTGATCGTGGCGGACGGATTGTCGAGAATGCAGCACCAGCTTCACCGATTAAGTGGTGATGGACACGAGGAGGCTAAGCGAAGATGTATGTTGATCGGTGCATGGGGTTCGATTGTCGATTATCTCTTGCAGAGTGATCGAGATTTCACTTTCAAGATTTTGGAGGGTTTTGAGGCGTTGGGGATGAGAGTTAATTTGAGTACATTTTTCCGTCAGACGGATAGAGCGTCAGAGGGCGATGAGGACTTTGGAGGATATGCTTCGGCTCGTGTTTGAGTTTACCGGGGGAGTTGGGATGGTTAGAGATGGAGTTCGCGTATAATAATAGTTTCCGTGCTAGATTAAGATGGCACCATTTGAGGCGTTATGCGGGCGAAGTGTCGGACTCCGGTTGTTGTTGGAAAGGAAATGGGAGAGAAGAGAAGTTTATGGCTCGAATTAGTTGAAAGGTCGGTGGAAGGATCAAGTTTATCTGACGGCAGCTTGATAGCGCGGGGAAGAGCCAGGGAAGAAATATGTTGATCGTCGCCGAGTGGACTTGTGTTTCGAAGTTGGTGATCGGGTATTTCGAGGGTATCTCCAGGGAATGGGGTAATGCGGTTTGAAAGGAAAGGGAAGTTGAGTCCCCGTTACATCGGACCGTTTGAGATTTTGGTGAGAGTGGGATCCTTGAGCATTGTTTAAGCGGTGCCTCAGGGTTTGGATAAAATTCGGTGGAAATACGTGGTATTTGTATTCGGCTCAGAACTTTATAGGCATTCTACATTCCTACGGGCGGGCGTTTATGCTAGGTTTCTAGGGGTTGATCGTTGAGGTTCTTGGGAAAATTTAGGGTTGATAAGGCTGCCGGATTAAGATTGTAGGTGGCGGCAGGTGGCGTAAAAGATCCTCAGCCAATCCTTTTCCTCTTTGTTATATTTTCTAGCTTTTCAAACTTGTATATTGAAATTCGTGTAATATGTTGTATTGTGGAGATTATGTGTGTATTATATGGTTGTATTATTTAGGTTGATGTATGTTTCGTTGGTGATACGTTTTTGTGTGATGTATTGTTAGTTCGTGATAGACGAAATGTGTATTAATATTATTAATGTCGAATGAAGTCTTTTTATGTTGTCGTCAAATCGATGGGTGACTACGGTGTACGGGTTGTTGATGACGCTTAACACCGGGCGTAAGCTTAGGGCAGTCGTTACAATTTTGGTATCGAGCTTAGGTTCCGGTTTTTACGTGGTGTCTGTGTAGTTGTATTACTTTAGGTTTAAGATGAGGTCAGTGGTTGTCAATATTCGAGTGTGCTTGTGGAGTTTGAATTTTTCTCCGCTTTTTCGTTGACCGTTGGTATTGAGGATGCCGCTGGAAGATTTTTGTGGGGCAACTTGTGAGCACCATAGGGGAGTTGAGATGAGTCGTATTCGTTGTTTATAACTGGCGTAAGAGTTGAAAGCGGTTAGTAGCTTTGATGAGTATCTGGTTGAAGTGGATTATATGAAGAGCACTTACGTGTTGTCATTGATGATGATACTATACGGATAAGCGGTTTCCGTTGAAGTTGAGTACGTGCAATGCTTTTATACGAATAATGGTTGTTATCAAGGATGTGAACTCAAGGCCGAAACGTCTGAAATGAGATGCTAAGATATGGGAAGATTTGTTAGAATTTGGTTGGAGAGAAAAGAGATGTCAAAGATGTTGGGAAGGAATCTATAATGTTGGATTTGGAGTTGTTAAGTGGTTGAGGTATTTATGTAAATCTAAGAGTGTTAAAGAGGCCCAATTTGGGGTTTTGTAGAGTGTTGATCTTAGATCCGTCAGATTTAAATTTTGCTTTTGAAATAATTGGTGGAAAGTGTTGGTGATAATTATGGTAGTTGGACCCAGTGTTAGGAGTAAAGAAAAAATTAATTTAGTTGGCGTACCCGGGGATGGACCATTTGTGAAGGTGAAATAAGTTAATGAATCTTGTTCAATATAGATATGAATATGAGAGCGAGAAAGAGAAATAATAAGGGTGTCGTAATAGGTTGATATTGGAAATTCTATCTCGATGGATATTAAGGGAATTGAGGATAAGCTGAAATGGAAATTGTTGCCACAAAAATGTTGTCACGATTGAGTGATTGTGTGAGGTTATCGATCATCTAGATGCATTGGAATATGGTTGTACCTCTGAAATGTTGGGAAAATTGTATTGGTGAAATTAAGTGTGTGAGTACTCTATTAGAGGATATAAAGTTGGATTTAATGTAGCTGAGCAATTCAGGATGAAAATGAATATTTTAGTTGATTGCCATTATGAAGTTCTAAGTTGCTTAAGTTGTGAAGTGTTGCTTGAAGAATAAAGTGGAATAATGAAAATTTTGGGACTCTGGGAGAAAGAAAAGATGTTTAGTAGTACTCTATTAATAAACTATTTAGTAGGATGGAAAATTGGTAACTTGATTGAACAGTAAGTCCGAGGAAGGAGAAGAATTGTTGCAAGAAAAAATTAGTTACGATATATATTAGTTGGTGGGAGTTTGGGAGAAATTACCGGATGAAATATAAAGTGTGACCTACGTGAAGCGGCGTATTAAAAGATGAGACTAGTTGAGAGTGTCTCGAAAGTGTGTTATGTGTCGAGTTGGAGTGCGAAACCATTCTTTCCTAGGTAATAAAACTTTGAGACTGGATATACATTGTTGATTAATTTTATGAGATAAGGATGTTAGTTGGATGAAAATAGATCATTTAAGGCTGGTGATAAATAGAGAAAATTGTGTGAATTTCAGAACACGATTGAGGTTGGGTTGACACGAGATGTTTGGCTACTTGTGATGTAGCCAGTGAAGTTGTGTATAATGAATGCTTATAATAAAGCGTGAAGTGCGGAATGGCCTTGTAGAAGGTATGATATGTGGTGTTATAATGAAATTTATGAGTTGGGAGGCAAAAGTATGAAGTTATGATATGAATTCGGTGAAAATGGTGGGTATATCAAAGACTTAATTAACGATGCAATTTAGTTGCTCGAGCAGTCAGGGAAAAGATATGAAAGGGAATGATAATTTCTTGGAAGACTTGAATATTGAATGCAATCCCATATAATGAATTAAGGGCTCGGAGTTGAGTTGTCGTCGGGGTTGATGACTATGATGGCCCAGGGTGATAAGAGGAGTGCGGTGTTTGAATGTTATCTTTGTTTCTGGTCAAGTGTGCTTGGTTGCATCGATTGGAGGGTTGAGATCAAATTTTAGCAAATGGGGCGAGAGTGGAAGCTAATGAATCTGAGATGATGTGTTTAAATATTTTTTGATGTCATCCACATGATGTCGTGGAATCCTCGTAAATTATCACATTTGAATTACCGGCTCGCTTGGAGGAAGTTGGACTAACAGTAATGAAAATTTGTGGGAATTAGTAGTAGAATATCAATGAATCTTGGGATCTCATTAGTAAGAGAAGTATGGTGGTGAAGTGTTAATGTTATTTCTAAGGATTAGAAATTTACGGCTACTGAGTGTAGATAAAAGTTTGATAAAATCCCCAAAGGAGGCGTTAGGTGTCTGGTGTGGTAGAATAGCCATGTTACTTGACCAAGTCGGGAACATAATTATGGAATGACCTCGTCATGTTGGTTGTATCGTGTGGGACTTGTAGTTTTAGATGTATTGTGATTTGAGAAAAGAGGTGAGTGCAGAGTGAGGAGGAAAGCATTTTCGTTGCTTATGACTAAAGTGCTTAAGAGAGATTCATACTTATGATTTTGGTTGGTAGATTTAGAGGGATGCTTAAGAAAGATGATAATTGAGTTGGTATGAATAGGTTTACAAATTTTCCCTATGAGGTTGAATCATGTCTGACACGTGGTGCAAATTTTTATGTTGGGTAAATCATAAGATTTCTATTCATCCCATAATGGTCATGGTGACATGAGTCAAAATGATAACGTCGACTTAGATTTTTGAAAGAGTTATTAATGACGAAGTAAAGTCGGACCTGTTGAGAATCTGACGGTCAAAAGAATCCATTGAAATCGAGGGCGAATAAGGAAGAAATACTTTATGTGACCAGTATAACCCTCAACGGAAGGAGGTGGCTATTATGTGGGGATATAAGGCGGTTGATGGGTAAGACATGGAGTTAATAGAGTGATAATTTAACTAGGAAGGAGGTTGCTCGTAGTAATAACCATTTTAAGCAGTATTAGGATGGCACCGTCTGAGGTTATTGAAGAAATGTTGAATTCTAATATGTTGTAATGAGACGGAAGGAAAATATGACTCTGACAGGTGATGAAGAACTACGTGGGAAGAATAAAAGCAGCGATATAACTACAGTAGGCTTGACGTTGAGGTATGTTGAATGTTGAAGAAGTAATATTAGGTAAGATCACATAATATAGCTAAGCGAATAGACATGAGGATCCGAGTGCGATGCGGAAGAAGAAGGAAGGATGACTAAGGGCATACAAAAGTGATACATTAATGTCTAACTATTATGAGTAGAAGCAGCGTTAGCGATAATTGTTTATATAAAAGTTCGGAATGAAGTGTGAACGTGGAGGGAATATGGTAATTTTGCAATTTTCAACTAATGTAGAAACTGAGACTCTAGGAATGCGAATATGCGGAAAGGTGATATTGGTGGCTATATGGTGGTAATAAGATTATGATGATAAGGGGTTACGAGTAAGTGGAATGAATGGCCAGGTTGACATTGTAGTATGGCTAGTATATATGTATGTGTGTAGGTTGTGGGAATTAGGATGTGGAAAATTTGATATTGATAAATCGCGATAAGGCGGGAAATGTATGATGTTAATAATGAACCCGAGGTATATCCGTTATGGTGTGAAGTTGACATAAGGATAGTTTCATGATGATGTAAGGAATGGTAAATGAGCGTGTATGAAGTGTCACGGTGATAAGGTATTGACCCGAGGTGGCAATGTGATGGGTGTATATCTATATAGAGGTAGATTTGTTAAGGTGGATAAGACTATGCTACAAAGAGGTATTTTAAAAGATATATATGTGGAAGCATTACGATGAATTGGGGCTATTGGTGGTGTATTATCTGGCTAGTTACACGTTGGGAAACTTTAGGTATTTCTTTGTATTCGGATGTCAAGATAATCAGTAATAAAAAATTTTTGATGAGTTGGGTTTGTTAAGGGAATTCACTTTCACATGAATGAATTTAATAGTCGATAATGGGATAAATTGATGACACGAATTATGAGTGGATATGACTGATATTGGTGATATGAATATTGAGGTAGAGTGGTATCGTGACGGTTGATTTATGATATTGGTAATACGATAAAATAGGAGTTGGTGGTCGTTGATGTGATAAGATATTATATGATGATATGGTGCACAGGAATAAGCCAGGAATGAGGGTGTCTTTACAAGGCAGATGAGTTGACATGAAATTCGATATGACAAAAGCGTGCTTGATTAATATAAAAAAAATTGTTAAGATATGAAGCCCGGATTTATATATATTTTTGGTGGTGGCATATTGTGAATGTAATTACCGGGAATTATGTGAACTATTAGAATAAGTGCTAAATTGTGGGGAATTTGAGATTGGGTGATAAGATGTCATTAAAATAAGAGAATATGGAAAGAATTTAGTGGAATGCGATAACAAATCGGGTCTTGAGTAAATTTCGAGGGGCCGAAATTTTTGTGGAGTGGAGTAGATTGAAATAACCCATTCGTTAAAAAAAAAATAAAATAAAAAATAAAAAAATTCTTTAAATTGGGTGGGACCCGGAGTTGACATCAATAATTTTCGGAATAGTATCGATATACCGAGACTAGTATTATATGAGTAGTAGTTTGTGTCATGAGAAATTTTACATTTGGAATCGGTTTCATTGAGATTTAGAAATGCGGAAAGTTGAAATTAACTGAAAACAACGGGACTTAAGAGCGTCCAAATATCTTATCGTCCTTTATAAATCCGTCGTTATCCGAAACCAGGAGCCCATCGCTTCCCCTCGTAGTCGGCGTCGTCCTTAACTACACTCCACTTTCATTTTCACTTTTCTCCTTGATCTTGCGGTTTTGGAGATTTTTAGCATTTTGGATTCTCCTCGGCGTTCCGCTGACTTGCGAGGTAAGAAAGGTGGCGCTTTTGTGAGATTTTTACCACGTTTTTGAACTCGGTTGACTTTTAGTTGACTTCTTACATTTTTGGTTTAAATTGCAATAATAAGTTCTTAGATTCTTAAATTAGTTGTTTTAGAGTTAAATTGGAAGATTGTTGAGTATTTCATGGATTATGGAACGTTTGACTTTTGTTGACTTCGGTTGACTTTGAGATTGAGGCTTTAATATGGTAGAGAATTATCATCTAAGCAGGAATTATGTGGTTAGAAGTTATAATAATCGATTTTTGGGTTGAAATATGTTGATGTAGTTGAGTTGACTTTTGTTGACTTTTTGAGGAAAAATGTGGAATTTGTAAAAGTGTGTTGTTGGAGTTTAATATAGTGTTTTGGAGTATAGGTTGTGATTTTAAATAGTTATAAGAGATTATGTTGGATTTGATTTGGGGTGAGTTGAGTAGTATTTGGTCTTTGAAATAAAAGTTGTTAAAAATGGGTGAATTAGGTTGAGGAAATCGATTGTTGGATTGATTAGATTGTGATTTAAAGTGTTATGGTTGGGGTAATAAAGTGATGACCGAGATATTTGGAATTTTAGCGATGTATATTAATTTCGAGGATAGGAGTGATCCTTTAAAGTTGGCCACGAATTGTGAGATGTGGTATAATACTTGGGGTTTAATAAATGTTAAGAGAGGTTATTCTACGGATTGTGTTATAATGTATAATTTCTTTGAATATGAGTTGAGCCGGACCTAACCGTGGCTACCTAGAGTTGTCATTATTGCTTTTGGCTCAGTGAGTACAAATCTGCTGATGGGAACCACTTCATATATATATTATATTTATATTTTTTATATATGTGTTTGTCGTGGGACTATTTTTGACATGTGTATTGTGTGGTTATCGTTTATATTATGGGAAATAATTGAGATTATGATTGATATTATGTGATGTCGTGATTTATGATTGATATTTTTGTGATAATTGTGATTATGATTCATGTTATGACATTGTGGTGTCCGTTGTGGTTATACCGCGTGTCTTTGTGTACTTGTGTTGTGTGTGCGGTTGTGTGTGTAATGCATTGATGCGGATGTATTTTGATTGCTTTGTTTGTTGTTATTTATGGAGGCCGGTGGTGACCACAGGCCAAGGGAGGCAGTGTGGTATGCGTATTGGTGGGTAGCCGGGTGGATTCGGGAGGTTTGGTGTGATGTCGTATCGAAGGGTGTAGCCTCGGTCGGGCGATGGAGGTGGAGCTCGTCTGGAATATTTGGGGTGGATTCCTCCGTTTTGTTTGTTATTTGTGGTTGTGGATTCCTCGTTTGTTTGTGTTTATGGAGGTGGATTCTCGTTTGTTTATTGTTTGTGGAGGTGGATTCCTCGTTTGTTTACTATTTGCGGGAGGTGGATTCACCAAATCGATTATTTATTAGATTAGTTCGTTTGATTATCTTTGTGTGTTGAGATAGTTTCCTTAAATGAGTATCGTTATTGATGTTTATAAGTTCACGTAGCCTTAGTATTAGGTGACATCATTGTAAAGAGTATTCTATGATTTGTGAGCCTGATTATTCATTATTAACTGGTTGATGTATATGCATATATTGCCATATATAGTATGATTATATATGTGATTGGATAAAATACATGGTATTTGTATTCACTCGGCTTTATAGGCGACTCCACATTCACATGGGCGGGCGTTTTATGCACAGGTTTTGAGGGTTGTCGTTGAGGTTGCCGAGAAGCTACGTTGATAGGTTGCGGATTAAAGATTGTAGGTGAGGCGACAGTGGCATAAAAGATCCTCAGCCAGTCCTTTTCACTGCTGTTATATTTTCTAGCTGAGCTTGTATATTGAGGGGGTACGTATGTGAATATGTTGTATTGTGGAGATTATGTGTATTGTATGAGTTGCATTATTCGAGGTTGATGTATGTTTCGTTGGTGATACGTTTTTTGTGTGATGTATTGTTAGTTCACGCGATGGTCGAAGTGTATTATTATTATTAAAGTCAAATGAAGTCTTTTTATGTTGTCGTCAATCGATCGGTGACTGCGATGTCTGGTTGTTGATGACGCCAACATAGGGCGGCCGACTTGGGGCGGGTCGTTCTGAGGTTAGTACTTGGAGGTATGAAGTTGAGATCAAGTGTTACAACTGGTGGTGTGGGAACAAGTGTTCTCAAATGTTTAAGCGTAAGGTGTTATAGCGGGGCAGTAGATGGTAGCGGTTCAATTTTAATAGATGTATTTGGCGGGAAAAATCGAAGGAAGCGGTTCATGATGGGTTAAAGGCAAGCGTAGTGTATTTATTGTGGTGAGATCTTGTCCTTTTAGCCCACGTTCCTTTTTTGAAGACTTTCATTATATTGTTTCCAAATAATACAGCGCTCGTCAAACATTTTCCCCTACTAAATTACTTCATAACCAATCACACAAATTGTTTTCCCTACTGCTAAAGTAGCACAACCTCGCTCAAATTCAACCCAAGAATTCCAAAGAAAAAATGGTTAAAACGCGAAGGGGTCTTAACACGTCGGAAAAAAGCGACAAAGGGAAGAGAAGAAGGGTGTAGGAACAAAGTGATGATTCATGCGTGGTGGTGGAACCCAGGTGTAATAAACGAAAGAAAGAACACAGCGAAGGTCAAAGAGTAAAATCACGGACTTGAGAAGACAATGGAGGATGAAGCGTTCTCGATCTATGCCAATCGAAGACAATGGAGGTAACCCGCGATTCCCATGACAAATATTTGCTTGGGTGGATTATCTGAATGTTCGCGAGGTGGGTAACCTAGACGAATAGGGATAATGTGGAAGATGATGATATGTCGGTAGGAAAAGTCCATGAGTGTAATTGATGTTGAAGAGCGTTATTGAAAGGACATTGCTCGATTGTTGAAGAAAGAGTCATTGACTCTTAGGTGGCGATGTGATGTCGAGGAAGCGTAGATGTGTCGAGAACCATTTATCACGCCGTCCCATCATTGATGAGATAAGACTGGTGAACCCCCTGTTATTTTTCAAGATCATGTCAAGATAGATGCTACTAGTGGTACTATTGGTGATGAGAATGTATCATGTGCTGGGGACATGATGACTGAAAAAGTTGAAGAACCAAGCTCTGAGGGCTTGGGTGCAAATGTAGATCTAAGTGTCAAGGACATTGTGAATGGATGCAAGGATTCCACTTTCTTAGAGAATGATGTGTTAGAGCCATCGTG